>BSBK01003282.1:0-190000 GCA_027943335.1 Chamaecyparis obtusa
GAAACCCTTAACTCTTCCTAACAATTATTAAATTCCATACAAGTCAACTTACAAAATGTATACAAACATTTAATTCAGCATGTCAGCCTAAAATCATCAGCTACCAACAATAAATGCACCAAGTTAGCCCAACAAATCACACAAAACTCCATTCGGTAAGTCAGAACTACCAAGCATTAGTGAATTAACCAAGCAAGCCAAGCATCACTGAGCACCAGTGTCAACCAAGCACCGTAGGCATGATCGAGTAACACTATCACTGAGAATTAGTGACTACCGAGTTCCTTTAGTGATCGAGCTTCCTTCAATGATCGAGGCCATCGGTCAAGGCTGCAACTGAGCAAAACTGGCCAAAATACAACACTCATACATTTTCACCAAGGACACAAAATGCCTTTTCCTTAACCTTGGATGCCCCTGCATTAGGCACCCCAAGTTCCAAAAGATGTTCATATGTGAGAAGAACATCTTCCAGGGTTCAGCACATAAATGCCAAACTGGTTCTTCACATACAAATCCTCCACCTTTTCTTCTTGCATACTCTTCCATTTCAGTTTCCTCTGTCTCTTCAAGTCCTTTCTAGACAACATATAGGTCTATTCTCCAAACTAATCAATCATTTTCTCTGGATCCACCAACTCAACTCAGGAACCAATACTCAAGCTTCTCCTACCGAGCATTGTATCCATCAAAGGCATCAGTGAAAACTTCCTATCATCCTTCTCAATAGTAAAGACATTCTTCACACAGTCATAAATAGCTCTGCAATCATATTGCCAAGGTCTACCAAGCAATATATCACAACTATTCATCTGCACAATGTAACATAACACAAGATCCTTATACTAGCCAAGTTCCTATAAGGACATGGATGTTTCATTCTATTCAAACCAAGTTTCCTAGCCATGTCCTTAGCAACAAGGTTATCAGTACTACCAATATCAACAATAACATCATAGAGTTTACCTTCAGACTTGGATCGGGTCCTAAATAAGTTACTCCTTTAACAAGGTTCATCCTTTATACTGAGAAATGTTTACCGAAGTAGCAAGTTCACTGATTTAGGTTCATTCTAAATATTTTCATTCACCACAGTAGTTCGTTAGTCAACCTTCTTCTATGTACACTCAAAAGAATGGTGTCCTTCCTCTCCATAGTTATAGAAAGTACCCATAAAGATAACTCTACCTATCTTCTTCTTTGGTTCCATAGGTTTCTATTCATCTTCTACATCAGTTGGTTTATCCTTTGCCAAGTGATCAATTTTCTCCTTCCCTCAAGAGTTAGTAGGTTGTTTCCTCTTTAACTTCTCTTTTGCCCTCAAAGCATATTGATAAGCATCTTTTACAGAATCAATCTTCAACATACCAAGCTCATCCTGAATATTGAATCTCAGATCATTCACATATCGAGCTACCTTTTCCTTACCAAGTTCTCTTTGTCTAGACCAAATAGTAAGTTTGTAGAATTCCTCAGTATAATCTTCAATAGAAAAATCCTTCTACTTCATATTCTACAATTTCTTAAACAAGTCAAGATCATAGTCCACCAGTATGAACTTATCTTTCAACTTTGTCACCATCAACCTCCACCGATTGATCTTCATTTCACCTTCATCTTCTCTATCTCTTTGTAGTTCTTTCCACCAAAGAGCAGCATGTCCTTTCAACTTAGTCTATGCTAATCTCACCCAAAGAGGATCTTCAATTTCTTCCAGCTCAAACAAATCTTCAAGTTCACCAATCCAATCAATCAGATTGTCAGGTTTCAAAGTACCAAAGAAAGTAGAAACTTCCATTCGGTAGTTACTAAACTAAGCAGCAGATCTAGGTAACCAAGTAGTTTTGTCTTCACTAGATCTGTCCCTCCAGTCATCACCACTAGATCCAGTAGGTTCAAATTCTTTAGTAGCTTCTTCATATCCTTCCTTAGTACCAACATTCTGAGGTATACTAGTAATAGCTCTCATGATCTCGGTGACCATGTCATTCTTCATCAATTCCATCTCAGATCTGAAATCTGATTTCACCTTCTTTGTGATCCGGGATTCCACAGTATCACAAAGATCAAAACTAACTCTAGGGTCCAATCTTCTCAGAGGCATCCTTAAAGATATGCAAATAAACCCTTTGCAACAAACCCTCATCGACCACCTTGTCACAATTTACAAGTTGTAAACAAGTCAGATCTCAACCTACAATCTTGCAAACAACCAGGACACAATTTCACAAGTTCAGTACTATGGATCTGCAATCAAGATCATACAATCTCTACATTGACAAGATCAACTTTGCAAGATTAGCCTTTCTAGGTTATCTTTTACTCAATTCTGCTCCACAAGATCAACTCTCAGCTCCAATATTAACAAACTTTTCTCTGATACCACTTGATACAGTCAAGGATGGTGGATCTAATTAAGGACAATCCAAGCCTTGTAGCTAATATAACAACATAGTGGATTACTCAACAATAAAACACAAAGAAATTGTTTAACTATGATTTTCATTAACATGCCCGGTTGTAAGGCCTTCCGGGTTAGGGCCAATTACAATAAAAAAACAATTCTACAAGATCCAAGACTAGATCCAATACAATCACCAGCTAGTTCAGCTTTGAAGACAATTAGAAACTGATGGAAACCCTAAGGCAGATCTAAACTTGAGCTCACAAGCCTCCAAGCAATCTCCTTGTTCCCAAGTTGCAAACCACTAGCTCTTCAAATACAAACTATTAGATCAAAATTTGATCTGCAAGATCATGCAAGATCTTTTCCACAACTTCACCAACTTCAGCTTCAGAACTTCAGATTTGATTCACTAAGCCTTCAATTCATGAACTTATATGATCTTTCTTTCTCTAAGTTCTCCCCCTAAACATCTACCCACACATCCCTTAAATACTAATAATCAACCACAACTCGGCAAGATGAAACCCTTAACTCTTCCTAACAATTATTAAATGCCATACAAGTTGGTTTACAAAATGTATACAAACATTTAATTCAGCATGTCAGCCTAAAATCATCAGCTACCAATAATAAATGCACCAATTCGGCCCAACAAATCACACAAAACTCTAGTCGGTAAGTCAAAACTACCAAGCATCAGTGAATTAACCAAGCAAGCCAAGCATCACCAAGCACTAGTGTCGACCGAGCATCGCAGGCATGACTGAGTAACACTATCATTGAGCATTAGTTACTACTGAGTTCCTTCAGTGACTGAGCTTCCTTCAATGACCAAGGCCGCCGGTCAAGGCTACAACTGAGAAAAACCAGCCAAAATACAAACACTCATGCAGTTTCACTAAGGACATAGAATGCCCTTTCCTTAACCTTGGATGCCCTTGCATCACAAACCTACATGGTCAACTATTGAAATGTCTCAAAAACATGTTTTTCCCCTATTTCTCTGAGTTCTAAGCTTCAACCATGTAGCTGACAACTTTTTTTTCACCCAAATTTGATGAAATGAAAAGGGTATCTTAAGGAGATTATCAGCTTTCTATCGATATAATTGCTGTCAAATTTTGAATTTGGTAAGTAATTATTACTTATTTTCTAATTGAGTTACCTCTAAAGTGCCAATTTATATACTAATTGAAAAATGACTATAACTTTTAGACGATATAACATTTTTGAAATTCGTAAAATGTGTCACATTCTATGCTTCACCTACTATAAGGAATTTTTTTTTTGAATTTTGTAAAGTTTTGAATGAGTTAAGGTGGTCAGACATAGGAGTTTTTTTATTCTGAAAATGTTGTAGCAGAAAATTCATAATTAATTATTTTTTTGGAATAAAATTACAAAAAAATATGTCACATCTAGGCATAAGTCTACTACTTATATAAAATCTTATAATAAAATATTATCATTTGATTATGATTAAGGTGGTCAGACATACACCTACTTCTTATTTTTGTCCAGAAATTTTTGTACTGCTGCATTGAAATCTATACTTTTTACCAATCATACTAATTTTTTTTCAAAAAAGGCCTAGTAGTTTAGAAACTACATTCAATTTTCTATAGATTCTACTGTTACAACTTTTTGATATTAGGTTGATAGCTAGTTGAAATTTTCATGTCAAGTTGACTAACCTTGATTTGCTAATTTTTCATTGCCACTTAAGGGTATAGTTTGGCCCCTCATGATCTTGCACATACCTTGCCCATAAATATCTTTCCTTTAAATGATATAATCAAGTTGGCCTGTGAGAACCACCTTGAAATTATATTAGAGAAATAATAACACTCTTTAATAACATCTTAGTCAGCTCTACTAAGCACACAACACAAACTGGGACCTATCCAAATCAATAAGTGTAGGTGCACGCTACACACTATCAGCTCTACCAAATTAACTCATAATTTCTCCTCAAGATGAATTAAATCATGTGCTCTTAACCAAACATTAATAACTCTTCTCCAATCATTAATCCAAGTGCACATACCAAAATGATAGGCGCAACTCCTATACCAATATAATCTTTGTCGGCTCTTCTGAATAAACATAGGAAACTGCAACTGGTGAATAGCGACTCCATAACTTCACTTCTACTACACATCAGACTCTTTATCCATGAATGTAACATCAGTAACATGTCTCCATCATATATCCAAATGCGCAAGGCTCCATGATAACTATATGGACAATCACTCACAGAAAACAACTTGTAACTCTGTTAGGAACACTGCTGACACAAGCTGCTACTTAACTGTCTATACTAACAATTAACCTCTACATCCATGATATCATGTCGATAACATGTCCATGCTACATATACTCAAATCTTACTGCATAAGTCTTCCATGCATGCTACTTACCATATGTTGTCATCAATGACAAACATACAGTCAGCACTGGCTTGCTGGCAAATCTCCAACAAGAGATACCTGAGGTGGCATTAGGGGAGTTAGACAAGGAGAAGGTAAAAATTTCCATGGATGCCTTGACAAAAATTTTGTAGCATAGGTTCAAAGTGATCAAAGGAAAGATGGACCTAGTCCATAATTCATTTTCCATGTTGCAAAAGATAAATGGGGAGATCAATGATGCCATGGCTACTTTGGAGCCATTATTTAATGTGTGGTCTGGTAGGAGTACACTCTTTGAAAGACTTGAAGTACTAAAGCCACATAGGTCTGACATCCCAGAATCTGTTGGGGAAGTGGGAGAGAAGATTGTGCTCATTGGCTCCACATGGGCATTTTTCAAAGTAAAGTCCAACTAGGTCAGAGAAAAACTAGGAATGTTTGGCCCTAATTTTAGTAAGTACTTACCTCCCATTCATAAGGGTGATGGTGACATCATAGGGGTGGAGGAATGGAAGTCAGGATTAGACCAATTATTGACAAATCAAGATGATTTCCTAAATAGTGATGGTACTTTAGACATCACTAGGTTCAACAACATCTTGGATGATGTTTTTAAAGTGGAGAATGATTTCTCTAAGTTTTGTGTAGAAGCAAAGGCCACAACTGATGCCAGGTGGCATAAGAAGATCAAGGTGGTATAAGGATTGAATGAGTATACCTGGCCTATCGAGGAAGCAGTTGCAACATGGGACAAGAATACAAATCCAAAGAAGAAGAAGCCTACACTTGTTGATTTGGACACATTCAAGGAGGATTAGGCAACATCTGGCACTTGACCATTGAGCACAGGGAGAATGGTCATCATGAAGAGGACAGTGTAAGTTAGCTGGTTGAGGCGGTTGTATGGTGAAAATGTGACCACACTCCTATGAATCCTTACATGCAAGAAAACTCAAGAATGAGCCCTCACAAATTGATCCATAGCTCTCTATGCATGGAGTTGCAAGATTTGTAAAATTGCTCTCAGCTAGAGCTATAAACTCATGACCTTGCTAGTCAACCATACAATGAGAGATTCACAATGAAAACAAGGGCAAGATTGCCAATATCTTCAATAAAACCAAATGTATGCAATGTAACACAAATCTATATGAAAATGCAAGTTAATCTATTGCATAAAAAGAAATCTAAGCTAATATGCCATGATAATGCAACTAAGAAAGGAAATATGCAACTACAATGAAATGCAATAATAAGTCTTCAAAGCTTGGATGTAGAATGTCTTCAAAGAGCTCCAATTGACCTAGAAAACCTACAACATAATATTAGCATGAAAACTTAAGATATGAAAATGAAGAAAAGAGCTCTTCTTTTATAGGAAGTGAAAAGGAATGGACCATTGTGATTAAGAGGCAAAAGATTTAATCAATGGTCAAGAAAAAAAGAAGCTTGATCCTTGTGCACAAATATCCTCCAATAGAAAAATAGGAGTTGACTTTATGTCCATATGAGAAAAAAAGTGCTTTTTCCTTTTTATAAAATAAGAATAAATGCTTTATTTGTGCAACTTAGGATAAGAGGAAAAGTGAGAGCTTTTTATTTATTAAAAAGGGAGAAAATATTCCTTTAATTAAATAAAGACTTAGGATAAAGTGATTTTATTATTTAATTAAAAGAGATTTTTATTTAATTAAAAGAGATTTTGTTCTCTTAATTAAATAAGATTTTTATTTTTTCTCTTTTAAATTAAATAAGGCTCAAACCTTAGGAAATATTAAATTGATTATGATTTGATCAAGGAAATTGATATAATTGAAAAATATTGATTATTGATAAAACTGATTCAGAGATAAATAAAACAAATAAATGGGGCCCAAAGTCTAGGCAACCATTTTTGGGTGCATACAATTGCTCCTCTTTGACTGATGTGTGATCGATCTGGGAACACATGTAGTCAAAGAATGAAGCTGCAATGTGAGATTGATTTGGGATCACATCTAGACAAAACATAAACAAAGGCCTTTGAACATGAGGTCGATTTGGGATCATATTCAAAGTAAGAGATAAGAATCTCAAATTTAAGCGAAAGCTCACAAAAAGATAGCTGAATCAAAAAAATCAAGGAATCAAGGATTAAAATCTAATAGGTACTGCCCCCTCAGAATCGAAAGTGAAATCAGATAGAGAGGAACAACAAACTAATAAAGATTTGATCAAATCATAATGAATCACAATCGAGAATAAAGGTCAAATAGATTAACCATTAGGCAGTGAAAACATGCCCCAATGATGAATTAGAAGAAAAGAAGTGGGGTGAATAAAAGACTAGAAGTTTGAAAGACATGAAAAAGGAAGAAATTCTATCAAAGATTGAAAAATTATGCCTCAAAAGGTCAGTCAACTGTACAAAAGAGAATAAAATGTGATTTTGATGATCAAGGTGAATGCGGATTTCAGTTTTGATCCCGAACAAGGAGTGAAAGACATGATCAAGAAGAATCAGAAGATGAACACAGTTGACCGACTAGTTCATAAATGATAAAAAGGAGCACTCTCTCCATATGCAAAATGCAAAAACTAAACTATGATGAACCTAAGAATGCAAGCTACTATGAAAGTGGTTGACTTGCAAGGTCAAAACGCTTATAAAAATATAATTATCATCATCAAGCGTTAGGTAGCGTCGTAAGATCATACAATGCACACTAGCATAACTATGTGGATATGAATATGATCTTTATCAGATAAAAATGTGGAAATCCCACCTAGGCATCAAAGACATGGAGGTCAAGATGACTAATGCAGTGAGATTACCTATGTTTGATATGGTGAGATTATGCTTGTATCAAGAGACATGAAAGTCAGGATAGCTAGAAGTATGCACTCGCAAAACAGTCAAGGATAATACCTTGTCAATCCATAGTGTCAAGTAAGACCAGCATAAATGCTCATGACAGTTAGGATCAACAAAATATACCTACAAGAAGGTAAAGAAATAAAACATGTTCTCATGCCCTCAGTCTTCTAGCTATGCATCATCGAAAACTTCTCAGGGAGAGACCACTCATCAAAGAAATCCTCATAGACAGCACACAAAGAAAAATAAAGTCAACATATCTTAATCGAGTTGATTGTTTAAGTGCGTGTGTGTTGGTCATAGAGTCAGACTCTGATCATCACATCTACAAATGAGAAATATCACATCAAACTTAGAATGTTGGGTAAGACATCTGATAAGTGTTGAGAAACACTCAACACTAGGGTAGTGTTGAAAAACACTGTTTGGGGTGCTGTTGAAAAACACCTGTTGTGAAATGCCCTAAGAGACACACGCACCTAAAAGACCAATGCTAATAGTTATGCCCCCTAGACAAAGGTAAAGACCAATTCCAGACTATGCCAAATAAGGTCAAAACATAATGGAGAAAGGTTCAGTGTCGCGGACGTATGCTTAATAAATAGGAGTGCAAAGGCCTCAAGTAGTGCCTGTTTCCAAGTTTTCACCACTTGGATTTTATTGCAATTTTTCTCTTTTTTTTTTTTGTATTTTTTGCTACCAAGGCACTTGTTTCCAGGTTTTCACCAAGGCGCTTTTTCTATTTTTTTGAATTTTTGCATTTTTAAAATTTTTTTTGGTATTTTTTCAGGACTTTTTATGCTTTTTAGGATTTTTTCAACATCATATATCAATTTTTTTCATATTTTTTCAGGATCCATAAATATGTACAAAGGATGCCTCCAGACAAAATAGGCATCAAACTCCTAAGAAAGATCACATCGTGTAGTCCCAATGTCAAGCAAGGTGGAGAACAAGAGGGATCAGCAAGCCAGTGGAAGAGATGGAAGATGGGAGAATGAAGGGAATAAATCCTCAAGGGAAAACTCCTCAAGAGTACCCAAGCTAGGGAAAAATTATTATGTAAAGCACATTTGGAAAAGCAATGAAAGGACAACATAGGATAAGTCACAAAAGCGCACTGCAAAAGAAGGAAATGATGTAGTCCAAAGGAGTGGACATGTCAAGAGGCTTCATATCATCATGTTTTACTTCTTTTTTTTATTAGATCAAGACCAAAGGGGAAAAGAATAGCAAAAGGCTAGAATGAATGGAGGAAAATATGAAGTTTAAACATGAAAGAAATGAAAACAAGATCATCGTAAGATAGCTCACAAGATCTAGCCAAACATTCATGTATAATTCAACCTTGTCAAGATCAAAGAAAGAAGATGGAATGGATGAAAAATGTAGAAGAACTACGCATGATGCCTGATTGTCAGGTTTTCATCATGATACTTATCCAAGGTGCCACAAGGGAGTGGTTTTCACCATAGGATGAATTTATTTCTCTTTTCTTTTGCTACCAAGGTGCCTATTTCTAGGTTTCCACCAAGGCACATTTTCAATTTTTTTCTTTCTTTCTTTTCATTTTTGAATTTTTTTCTATTTTTTTGAATTTTATATTTTTTGGAAGAAGGAAAGCTTTTTAGATAATGCTGCTTGAAAGGATAAACCATGATATGCCAAGGATTCAAAATGATATGCTCAAAGATGTTGATAGGAAAAGGAAGATGGAAGAGAAAAATGGAAGATAAAGTTTTATGTAAAACGAGTGAGGTTGGAAGATAGGAGGAATAGAAAAATGAGGGAAAATGGTAGAAGGTAGAAGGATAATGAATGGAAGGATTGTGAAAGGGTAGATGGAAAGAAAGGTAAGATCAACATCAATACACACCTTGAAAGGTGGTGGGAAAAATTGAAGAAACGTAAACCATATTCTAGTCTAAATGTGAACCATATTCTGGTTCATTATTGCTATCTGACTCTTCGAAGAGAGGATTGGTGTACTTGTTATAATTCTCAAATGTGAATGGAGGAATACGAGAAAGAATATGGCAAATGTGTAGTAGAGGTTGTGGTTCAGGCGCATGGAATGGAAGAATATTTTTGGAAAAAGATGAAGTGGAAGCCTTTGGAAGCTTGAATGTTAACTTCACTTTTTGTTCAACATCGTACTCTTTCAAGAGAGACTTTCAAATCCATATAGCCTTAGGCTTTTCATTTCTTTTTGATGATTTAGAGATAATATCTTCAATGATGGATTTTGGAACCCATACTTGTCTTGTAGTTTTCTTCTTAGATATCTCTTTTGACTTTATACCTGCATGTCGATTAGAGTAGACATGGTGATCTTCTTTTTTTGATGGATTCTTGTATTGAACATTAAAGTTACTTCCAAAAGACTTGGGACTTGTGGAAGAAGAAGGAAAATATGACTGGTTTAGATGGGTGGATGGATGAAAATGAGTCAAGGGTATGCATCTATGTTGATCTTGAGGGAAGATAGGAGATGGAGGGATGTAAGGACCCAAAATAGATGATGAATTAGGAGAATTAGGAGGGGAAAGTGAATGGACATAAGGGCCCAAGATGGAAGGAAGACGTGAAGCCCTTAGTATTGGTGGAGGAGGTCCAAGGATGGATGTGGAAGATGCAAAAGGATAATCAATAAGTTCATCAACATTTATATGACAACCAAAGACATCAACATCTTGAAAGTGAGCATTAGGATCTTCAATAGGGTTGTGAACATCTTGAATAAGAGCAACTTATTTGATAGGATTGTTCGAAGCTTGCAAAGATTTAGGAAGAGAAGAAAGTGGAAGTGAACATGGAGTGGTAGAACAAGAAGATAGAAGACTTTGATCTTGACAAGGATCTTTGGATAGCACAAGTGTAGAATTTTTCTCTTGATTTTCAATAGGCTTTACATCAGAAGTAACAATACCATTTTTAATAACCTTAATGGAAGTATCATCTTTGGAAAGTGCAAGTGTGGTAAGGTTATTTTGATTATCAATAAGCTCAATGGTGTAAGTAGTAGCTTGATCTTGCTTAGGAGATGGTGGAATGAATACAGAAGAGCGTAGAGGATGAAAAAAACCATCAAATGGAAGAGATACATCATGAAGAGAATTGGATGATATGGAGGGTTCCTGATCTTGATCTTTATTTATATTTTTTTCTTTATCATTTTTAGGGTCCTCTTGCCATGGAGCCACTTCTAAGGACAAGGAAGTGGGTTGGAGTTGTATGGAAGACTTTGGAGGAGATGCTAAAAGACTAGATGAAATAGGCATTATAGCATTTAAAGGCTTAGGCTCTTTAGGTTTAGCATTATTGAAAGTATTTTCAGCCAAGTGAAGGTTAGCTTGAGTATCTTTAAGAGGTGGCCCTTGTGAATAACTATAGGGAACCACATGGAAAGCCTTAGGATCTTTGTTGAATGAAAGATTTATGAAAGATTTGGAACACTCAAAAGCTTTAGGAAGTGTGTGGGTATTGGAGGAAGTAGAGGATGGAAGGGAACCATCACAAGACAAAGGTTCAACTTTAATATGATCTTGCTTGAGAGCGCAACCTTTATTTTTAGCATGGGAACTTTTAGAAGAGAGATTTTTTTGACATTTGAAATCAGCGCAGTAGATTTTCTCTTCCTCAGTAGGAATATTGTATTATTCACAAAAATCATCAATTTTTTTTTCAAATTTAGAGTCATATGGATCACCATCAAAGTCTACCCAATACGACTCTCCCTTAGAAATCACAAGTGTACCACGAGGATGATGCTTAGGAATAGAAGTTTCATGGGCATCACTACATTGTCCATCATCATAATCATCATAGTCATCATAGGTGGGTGTATCACTCTTTGTGGAAGAGACATCACAAGGACTATCACATTGCTCTTTATGGTATGTCTTCTGAAGAGAAGTAAGACTCTTGGGAGAAGTAGAAGAAGAACGAGATCGTGAAGAAGAGGAAATTGAAGACTTAGTAGAAGAAGAAGACTTGGATAATGAATAATGCGAATAATGTTTAGAAGAGTCATGGTAAGATTTGGAAGATGAGGAATAATGAGAAAAATTAGATGATGAAGAATGTTTAGAAGGAGGTTGTGATATGATCATGTCTATGATCCTAGCAAAGGCATCAGATTTAATCATCTTTTCCTTTATTTTTTGCCATAAGTTTATCACCCATGAGATATTTGGAAGGACTATTGGAGGAATAAAGATACTCTTCAAATTGAGCAATGAGTTCAAGATCATCTATTCTCAAGAGAGGTTCCTTAACAAGATAGTTGAAATTCATGGTTCTAGAAGAGGAGGAATCAATCATGGAAGAAATGAATAGATGAATAAAAGAAGGTAGACTAGATAGTAAGAGGAAAAGAATCAAGAAAAAGAAGAAGAAGAAGAATTTCCCATGGGAATAGAAGACTTTAGAAGAACATGGGAAATGGAGAAGAAAGAAGACTAAGATTCATCTTGTGCAATTGATACCATAACGTCCATTGAAATGTTGAGCAACATGATAGCACCTAGGATTTGACAACTGGAGGCTATTTCCTTTGACTAACTTGGTATCTTATTGTAACTGATATGAAAGAAAAAAACTCTAGGTGATAAGTCAATCTCTCAAAGTGCCAATGCCAACCTAGGATAATTAAAATTCTCTATTGTCCAAAGAGAAAATGAAAAGATAGAAAATAAAAGGCGTCACCAACACTGTCAAAGAGGTGCTTCAAATCAAAGGGCGAATACCCTTGCACTTTTGAATCAGGAGGTTGGACTTAGCCAAAACTCAAATCAAAATTGAGATATATGAAAATGAATTTGGACAATAGCAGGATCAGAATTCTCCAAGGGTGTAATCAACAATCTTAAAGATAGACTTTTTACTAAGGATGGCTTCCTAACTTGGCAAATTATTTCTAAGACAACCTTGTGAACCAATTGAAATCACCCTTAGAAAGCAAAAATTAGGAATTTGTAATCAAAACAAGTCTCTGACAACAAGGTAGAATACCAAGCAAGTTGCAAAGAATCAAGCAAGTATATCAACATATTTTTATCATCGATCAGGCACATAAGACAACAATCAAGGAGTTCAAGCAAATAGTCTTCAAGCAATGGGCAAGGGAAAAAGAAACCTTGCGCATGAACAAGAATAGTGACTTAGTATTCCTACTCCTTAAAGGTTCTACTTGTGTATGTTCTTGAAGATGTTTTAGCAGGCACTTAGAACACAACAATAGCTTATCAAGTTGTCTACAAGGATATACATGGCTTTTCTAAGGAGTCCTCGATATACGTAAGATACATGAGGCCCAAATTCGTAGATGAGAAGAATCCAAAATCACACAGTCGGGGGGAGACAGTAACCCAAATCTCCTCCTTCACTTCTCAAAGGTATAAAGTTCTTTGAGGCTTAGCCAAGAGTGATATCAAACTCAATTCCTAAGAAAGGTGTCTTTGGATTCACCTCCCAATATTTATACTCTGCTAGAACACAGGAGTTAAGGTCATCCCTTGAGGTGGTGTCCCCAAGAAGGCCTTTTAGAAATAAAAACTAAGTAATTCACTATCAAAAGTATTTAGAGCACTAAAGGTGGAACACTTAACTCTTCAAGTAAATGCGAAGTGAGTCCAAAAGTGAGAAACTTAACCCTTCAAGTGAATGCAAAGTGAGTTCAAAAGTGGAACATTTAACCCTTTAAGATAATGTGAAGCAAGTCCAAAAGTGGAACATTTAACCCTTCAAGAGAATGTGAAGCGAGTCCAAAAGTGGAACATTTAACCCTTCAAGAGAATGTGAAGTGAGTCCAAAAGTGAAACATTTAACCCTTCAAGAGAATGTGAAGTGAGTCCAAAAAGTGGAACACTTAACCCTTCACAAAAACTCAAAGTGAGTCCAAAAGTGGAACATTTAACTCTTCACACCAACTCAAAGTGAGTCTAAAAGTGGAATATTTAACTCTTCACACCAACTCAAAGTGAGTCCAAAAGTGGAACATTTAACTCTTCACACCAACTCAAAGTGAGTCCAAAAGTGGAATATTTAACTCCTCACATCAACTCAAAGTGAGCCTAAAAGTGGAACATTTAACTCCTCACATCAACTCAAAGTGAGTCCACACTTAAGAAAACTAATGAGATCAAGAAAGCATAAAAGGGGCAAAACTTTGTGGAACACTTAACGCTCTTTTCAAGTAGACCCCTCCCCTATATATGAATGCTGATATTGCATCCAAAGGGTGAAAATGAGGGGTGATTAGAAATAAGTGAGTCCAACAACCCAATTAAGCTAACAAGATCAATCAAAAGTATTCCAAAGTTTCTTATCAATACTACTCACAAATGAAAAAGGGTTTGCACAATGGAATATTTAACTTCCCAAGTAAACATGAAGTGAGTCCACAAAGTGGTGCATTTAACTCTTCATGTAAACAAGGAATGAATCCATGCCCTAAATCACTCAATGAGATATTTGATATTGGAACCAAGAATTACTTAGGGTTCAAACACAAGCATTCACTTACACAAAGCAAATCTATGTTCATTCCCTTTAAGAGCATTAATTGAAATGTGTTCTATGAAAGCATGTAAACACTCAAGCCAAACACATGAGAGGTTCAATTTTAATCCCAAAATCCAAATGTTGTAGAGATGTAACAAAATACCTCAAGTCCAACGCAACACGCTTAGTAGATTTCACCTTTTTCTTATTTGTTTTAAGCATTTTCCATGAAAGCAAGCCATGCACCTTCAAATGAACAAGACAAGCAAACAAGATATGTAATGTATATCCAACTTATGCAAACTCTAAGGTGGTTAGATCTAAAAATAAATTGTTAGGAGCAATAATAACCAGCAAATAATTTAAATGACTACTCACATCATGCATTGAACCATGTGAAAAATAAGTGCATGCTAATCATCAAATACCCTTTTTTTAATTTTGATTTTTAACCTTGTCAACAAAATTGGACTTATACCACATGAATTCGGACCCTAAACCCAAAATGCAGAAAAAAGACCTCTATCAAAAAATAGAGAGTTTTCCAAAAATGTAAAAATTTCAGAAAAATCTCTTCATTTGTGCCCTAGAGACCCATTTTACCAAAATAGACCAGTTTTTATAAATTGACCAAATGAGCTATGATATGACCTCTAAATTAAAAAAAAAGTGAATGGACCACCTGTATAATTTCAAGACCTTTCTAGAAATGTAAAAATTTCTGAAAAATATGTTGATTTTTTCCAAAAATCAATTTTTTATAAAAAATCAAGAAAAAATCATAAAAAATACAAATCACCTCCAAAAAATCTGAATTTTTTTTGGATTTTTGGAGCTTCTCTAATATGTCATCAACTTGAAAAAAAAATTTTAGATAAAAAAACTAAGCCGTTTGGGAGATATGATGAAATCTTTGAAAATATAGGGTTTTCCATCTCCAAACAAATCTGCACAAGGGTTAGCTCCAAAAATAATCAAAACCAGCATGTAAAAATGGGTTGCCCCACATTCGGTGCCAAAAAATGTATGGTGAAAATGTGACCACACTCCTATGAATCCTTACATGCAAGAAAACTCAAGAATGAACCCTCACAAATCGATCCATAGCTCTTTATGCATGGAGTTGCGAGATTTGTAAAATTGCTCTCAGCTAGAGCTATAAACTCATGACCTTGCTAGTTAACCATACAATGAGAGATTCACAATGAAAATAAGGGCAAGATTGCCAATATCTCCAATGAAACCAAATGTATGCAATGCAATGCAAATCTATATGACAATGCAAGTTAATCTATTACATAAAAAGAAATCTAAGCTAATATGCTATGATAATGCAACTAAGAAAGGAAATATGCAACTACAATGAAATGCAATAACAAGTCTTCAAAGCTTGGATGTAGAATGTCTTCAAAAAGCTCCAAATGACCTAGAAAATCTGCAACATAATATTAGCATGAAAACTTAAGATATGAAAATGAAGAAGAGAGCTCTTTTTTTATAGGAAGTGAAAATGAATGAACCATTGTGATTAAGAGGCAAAAGACTTAATCAATGGTGGAGAAAAAAAAGAAGCTTGATCCTTGTGCACAAATATCTTCAAATAGGAAAATAGGAGTTGACTTTATGTCCATATGAGACAAAAAGTGCTTTTTCCTTTTTATAAAATAAGAATAAATGCTTTATTTGTGCAATTTAGGATAAGAGGAAAAGTGGGAGCTTTTTATTTATTAAAAGGGGAGAAAATATTCTTTTAATTAAATAAAGACTTAGGATAAAGTGATTTTATTATTTAATTAAAAGAGATTTTTATTTAATTAAAAGAGATTTTGTTCTCTTAATTAAATAAGATTTTTATTTTTTCTCTTTTAAATTAAATAAGGCTCAAACTTTAGGAAATATTGAATTGATTATGATTTGATCAAGAAAATTGATTATTGATAAAACTGATTCAAAGATAAATAAATCAAATAAATGGGGCCCAAAGTCTAGGCGACCATTTTTGGGTGCATACAGTGGTCACTTTCTATACAACAACCTATGAGACTATTTTGAAGACTTGTAGACAAAGGTGCCACCTATTGACGATATCATATGATGCATAAAATATTCCTCCATTCCTTTTCCAATTGGTGTAATCATTTGTAATAGTTTTTTGTCTTTAGTGCTTTCTTTTCCTAGCCATCCAAAGCTTTTTGCATCCTGATTCTTCTAGGATTCCAAGATGGCTAGTGAATGTTATAAATAGTTAGTTGTAAACTTTTGAAAAGGATGTTGAAATTTTGTAAATGAAATAGACTATAATTTTTCTCTCTAGTTTTTGATCAGGCATTTCTACCATTATCAATGTACTGATACATAAAATATTAATGAGAATATACTAGAGTTTCTTCTCAAATTTATTTATGTCTTCCTGTTTTAAAGCTTAAATTGTTATATGTTGAGTTTGCAAGGAAAAATTGATGTATGGACTATTAAGTAGGTTATGAATTCATCTTTTAGTTCTCTTTCAAGGAAGGGGTAAATTCTTTAAGATAATCTTAGAGTTTGTAGTTTTTTACAGGAATTGGATGTCTGAATGAAAAAATGAGAGGAACAAATTTTAATGCATTTGTTCTAAATTCTAGGAATGTTTGGGTAACTTTTATATTGATGTATGCTATTGAGAACTTTATGCCTTGGAATAAGACACTAGTTTGTTCTGTGGAAGCTTTCTTTTCAACATCAAACAACCTATAAATTGATAAAATCTTAAAATCAAAGTAAGTAATATCCATGTTAAATAATATAAATTAGTTTATGATTCCTTTCAAGAAGTGAATCTATAGGTGTACCCACCTCAGCATTCAAGGCTCAAAGTGTATGAGGATCATCTCCTTGATCCTTTTCCTTGCAGATCTAGAGTGGGTTATATGAGTGGGTGACATTAGTTTGTCAAGTTATAGTGTAAATCTGCAAGTGGAAAGAAAAGGAGCCAACAAAATGGTGACTCTACTAGGGACTTGAAGTAGTACAAAGAGCTTGAACATGTTTCAAGTCATTAGGTTTAACAAAGTCTTAAAGGTTTCTAGTTAGGTTCTTAAGAAGGTTTTTGTTTGGTGCATAGTTTTTCTTTTGGGGACCCCGTGTTCTTCTTGTCTTGTAGAATTTTTATTTTAGATTCTCAAGGTTTATCTGCAAAATTTTCCCATTGAATGTGGGTGGCATCTCAAAGGGTTGGAACTAGGGTATTAATAGTTTTAAAGTATGATTCACAAAAAGAATACAAGATCTTTTGTAAAGAAAAACACTGAGATTAATCTAAAAGAATTACCTAGGCCAGGAAAGAAAAGTTGGCTTAAAAAAGGTGGAGAATCCACTAGTGCACCTATGAGAGAACAAGGTAATGCTGAAGATAGGGTGATAGATACATTTGCAAATGAAGAAGGATCATAGTACAAAAGTTCAAAGTCTGACAGTGGTATTTTGGAGACAATTTTTATGATACCCCAGAAGCGTTGTTTTAGGATAAAGTTGCACTTCCTACAAATCAAAACACAAAGATAGGAAGTAAGAATTATATGCCTAACATGCATCATAACTGAGTTAATCTAGAAAGGAAATTAGTGAAACCAAGGAGGGTCCACTTTCCATATCAACAAATCACTGATATGGATGTATCATCAAGCTCTGACTATGTTATAGTAAACCCTACTGATTTAGGTACCCTAAGATTACAATTAGTAGAGCAAGATGCAATTTACAAGAGATTACAAAAGGATAAAGAAGCTAAGACTATCAATTCCTTAATGGAGAGAGAGTCTTTTCTTAGAAAGATCAATGAATTAAAAGAAAGAAACAAGATATTTGCTTTTGCTCCTAAATCTTTGCAGCTTGATATCTTTGGTGACCTTGATGCCCTAAGGGATGAGAGAGATCATTTGTTGAAAGATCATGAGTTTGATCAAGAAGGGCCTGTGATTAGACAAGTCCAAAGTTATGCTCCTTAGCCTTAGGAAAAAATAATAGAAACAAATGATAAACCTGCTACTGTGACAAATGAAAAGGGGAAGCAAAAGATGGTTGGAATCAAGATACCAAAGATCCCACTACTTGTTTCTAACTTTGACATAGAAATGGAAAAAAGAAAGAAAGAGAGATGGCTTAGAAAAATAATTGGAGAAAGCTGAAGTTGAAGCATCTATTGCAGAAACAAAGAGGAAGATCCAATTCTTGAAGGCATCATCTACAAATACTCAAGGTCCATCTACAATTGAAATAGGTATGCCATCTGGAACTTCTAATACTGTATCACTTGGTAATATATGTACCCAAAATCCACCTCCCATTTCATCTATTAAGTTGGATATTGATCCTAAGCAGCAGTCAATTAATACACAAGTAGGTTGTAGTGTAGTTGCAAATGTTGGTCCTAGTGGAAACATTGGATCAAATTTTCAAAGAAGACCTATGCAATTAGAAGGGTATAGGTAGATTAGTTTTAATGGGATACCTAGTTATCCTCGTACTATTATAATTGAAATAAGAGATAAGGTGCCCAAATTTGCTGGAAATAATGCTATTAGTTGTAAAGAGCATCTTAAGTTGTTTGTAGATATGTTGAATGATTATGAGATTGAACATAAAGATGTGGTTATGAAATTATTCATCCAATCTTTATCAAAGTTTTCTAGGGACTGGTTTAAAAAACTCCCAGACCATTGTATTGATACTTGGGATGCTTTGAAAAATGTTTCAAGGATCAATTTGGTGATAGGCCAAATGCTAGCTTCATGTTGAATGAATTCAATAACATAAAGACAAATTAGAATGAATTAGCAGTTGGATTCAACATGAGATTTCAAAAGGGTATGCATAAGTTATTCCAAGTCATGAGCTTAGATGACAATGTTTGTCTGACCACATACCTCAATGCTTTTGATGGCAAGACTAGATACCAACTGAGAGACAGAAAACCAAGGACTCTTAGATATGCTTTTAGAATTGCAGTAAATATTGAGAACAATATGAAGATAACTTGGAGGTTGGGTGGTAAAAGAGATGATCCTAAGCTATTTGGGAGTAAGAAATATAGAAAAGATAATGAAAGGAATGTTGGAAATAAGAGGCCAGAAGAGGATAATTTGGATAAGGTGTTGAATGTACTAAAAGATCTGAAGGCACCTAGTAATAGGAATGATAAGGGTCCTACTGTTGAAAACCCTCAGTTCAACAATAATTTCAATAGACAAAATAGGTTGCAAAATTACCCTTATAACACCCAATGGAAAGATGGAAAACCTATTGTCCCAAATACAAAAGGAAATAATGACAAAATCATCCCTAACCCCTTGCACAAGGCTACTATGAATGTTGTAGAAGATGCACCATGGTGTATATCTTGCCAATCTCCTCATTTTGCAGAGCATTATGTGGTAGCACAGTCCTTAGTTGCATACCAAGATGAAGGGTGTGATGAATCTGATCAAGAAGAGACTAATGATGATATTGGTTACAATATGATTGGTTCATATTTAGAAAATGAAGATGTCTCTGATGCTGATGTATGTGTGAAAAGACACAATAAGGCACTTTTCCACCAAGATTTCTTCTTTGATGATGGATAAATTGATGAAAAAACATGTAATATGAACTCCTCTTCAGAGAAAACAAACTTGAGAAGACCTTCAAAAGAGGAGATTGCAAGGATCACTATAGAAATGGTTGCCCAAGTGAAAACAAGAAGCATGACAACACATGATGGCATGGGTAAGGATGCAAGGATGTTTATAAAATATACCATTCCTAAGGAGCCCACTGGAAATAAATTGAGAAATGACTATACAGTGAAAGTCAAGAATGTCAAAGGTAAGAAGTGGGAACCAAGGGGAGCTGGAGGTGTCAAGGTGTCTAATGTTCATGAAAAAGACTTCCAAAAGGAAACTAAAAGGCTAGTTGATGCAATGGCCAAATTTGAAAAAATGAAGATGAAAACAATAGTAAATGCACCTGAGAAACAAAAGGATTTTAGGGCAATGCAAGTTGAAATTCCCTCTTCTACCCCGGTTGACATGTTATCAGTCTTGTCTCAAATTACTATCAAGGTTACCTTGTCTGAGTTATTAAGAATCTCTAAACACAAAGATAGAGCTCTAGCATGGGTAGATAGTGTTCATGATAGTAGTGTTGCTTGCAATACTAGTGAGCCACAACCAGAAGCTAAGAAGGAAGTGCAAGTGCAAGGAGTGGTATCTCAGATACCACCTATGTATTTGGATAATTCTATCAATGCTAGCCTAGAAAAAATTGATCCATTCTTTCTAAGCATCATAGTGAATGGAATGATAGTAAAAAATTGCATGATTGATTCAGGAGCATCAAATACTATCATACCTTTCAAAATTATGGAGAGATTAGGTCTCAAGGTTAATACTATTCAAGGTAGATGTTGTGCAATGGACCAAAGAGAAGTACATGTTATTGGAACTATCAATGCACTACCCTATAGGTTAGTAACATATCTAGGGAAAGAACTGACTATGAGTGTATTGGTTGTAGGCATTCCTCCTCATTATGGAATGTTATTATCTAGGAAATGGAGTGCTACCATAGGAGGAAGTTTACAATGTGACCTTTCTTTTGAAGCTTTCAATATTGATGGTCAATCTGTCAAGATTGAAAGAGAGCCAAGGGTAACCCATATGATTGAAAGGAACATTGATAATGAAACTACTTGTTTTATAGATACTAATATCAATGCTTTCAGGGAAAGAGTTACTATTCTTGAGAAGGAATCCATCTTTCCTCCTAACACTATGGAGGTGAATACAAAATCTGAGAAGGGTGAGCTATGGGTAATGTACTTTGATGGTGCTAACTACAAGGATGGTTCAGGTGTAGGCATTTTACTCATTTCTCATGAGGGAAACACTTATAAGTTCTCTTTTACATTAAGTTTTTCATGCACAAACAACATAGCAGAATATGAAGCACTATTGATAGGTTTGAAGTTAGCACACAAACATGGAATTAAATATGTGCATGTTGTTGGTGATTCAGAGCTAGTTGTGTCTCAAGTAAGATCAATTTATGCTTCCAAGAACAAAAGGTTGAAATAGTATAGGAATGCAGTGTGGGATATGATTGAATGTTTTGATGCCTTTAATATTGTGTGGAAGGATAGAAGAAACAATAAGATGGCTGACCTACTAGCCAATATAGAAATCAACCCTATTGACATCACTTTTGTAGGTCTCTCAAAATTTGAAACTCAGGCTAGGCCCAGTATACTAGATAATATTGAAAACTAACAAGTCTTTGAGGATGACCAAGATATCTTGAGATTTATGAATTGTGAAGATAAATATCATGGTCATGAATTAGATTGCTCAGCCTTGGTTGAGACTATAGAAGGAAAAGAATTTGTCCTTGGAAATGAAGTCATACAACTTAAGACCAACAAGGTTCCTAGGGGACATGTTTTGGAAATGGTATTTGATAATTAGGACATAGTCCAAATGGATACTGAGAAAAGGGACCAAATGGACTTGGAAGAAGTTAACCTTGGTACTAAGGAAACACAAAAAAATGTATACATTGGAAAAAAAAATGTCTCAAAAGGTGAGAAGATCTTTGATTGAGCTGTTTAAAAAATTTAGACATGTCTTTGCATGGTCATATGATGATCTAAAGGTTTACAGAGAAGATTTATTTCAGCATGTCATCCCCTTGAACAAAGATGCTAAACCTTTTAGACAGAAGAAAATACCAATCAATCCTATCTTGGTGTTGGAAATACAAATGGGAAAGTAGTACTGAGAGGGGGGGTGAATCAGAACTTACTAACTTCTATCTTTTTAAACTGTAAGATCTTTATGCATCTTGTAAACAAAACTCTAACAATCTAAGTAGTATATCATGTCAAGCAGCATACATGAAATCACACATAACACAATAGATTTGGTAACCTAGAAACCCTTGAAAGGTAAAACTGGGGTGGGGATGACACCCACAAATCTTCACTACTGCAAATAATAAATTTTTCCTGTTAGGGCTTACAAAATTTGATCATATCATGATCTACCTTGTGAAAGGTCTGCTCTGTTAAAAGCTAAAAGACTTATATAGTCTACCCTGTTAAAGGATTTACAAACTTACAATAAAGTAAGCACTCGGTAAAGAGATTTGCAAAAAGTCTACTAAGACTACTCGGTTAAGAGATTTACACTGATACACCCGTGAAAATGTCTCAGTACCTGATCTATCAGTTTGCATTGATATGCTGATTACAGATCTTCTCTTTACTGTATGACTATGATCTCTTTTATCTGATCTTTCTTGATTCTGTTCCTTCACTGCTCTGCTCGGTCACTGAACTCGGTCTAAATACTTCTCCTACTCATTTCCTCATACTCATAGTATTCATCCGATCTCAATATATCCTATTCTCTCTAATTCACACACATATCTCTTGTCCAAATCTTTCCTTTATATAACAACAAAAATGTTTTATCGTTTAAGATCTACGGTTCAGATATATTCCTATTGCCACCTAACCTATACAATTTTTTGATTGGCTCTAGGATTTACATAGGGATCAATGATAATAACATAGATGTGTAACTTCCTCCGTGATTGTCTCAATAGATAGAATACAAAACATAATTATCTCCAAAAATGGTTTACCTCAATCATTGTGCCATTCCAAACTTGTATACCAATACTGGCTTACTCGACAAAGGTTATCTTTGGCACTCGACAACAACTATCCTCGGCATCCACTATAATTGGCATCTGTTTGGCTTCTTTGTCACTTGGTAATCATTGATGTATGTAACTCGATAATAACTATACTCAGCATATTATAGACATATTGTGACCTAGACTTTACTCGACAGTACTACTGCTCGGTAAGTATACAATACAAAACTCAGCCTTTACAAAATGACTCGGTCATAGTGATGACCAACCATCCTTGCTTAGATATATGACTAAGTATAAGACACTAATAGTCAACAAAATTATAGAGATCTACACTTGGCCCCTAAGATGCAAGAAGAATTGATGAAGCTAAGAGATCTTGGAATTATAAAGCCTATTAGGCATTCTTCTTGGGTGTCAAACTTAGTTCGTGTTAGGAAAAAGAATGGAGAGATTAGATTATGTGTGGATTTTAGGAACTTAAATATCTCTTCTTTAAAGGATAACTACTGCTTGCCCAACATGGAAGCAATGCTGCAAAGAGTAACTGGTTCTGACTTGATGTCCATGATGGATGGTTTTTTTGGTTACAACCAGGTGATTGTGAAAGAATCAAAACAATTTAAGACAACTTTCATAACACCTTGGGGAACTTATGTCTATATAAGGATTCCTCTAGTTTAACCAATGCTGGTGCCACTTTCCAAAGAGCAAGGGATGTTGCTTTTGTAGATTTTATAGATACCTTCCTAGTGGTATATCAGGATGACTTAACTACATACTCCAAAAGAGAATAGGATCATTGTTCTCATTTGGAGAAGATATTTGTGAGAGCTCTGGAATATGGCATTTCCCTAAACCCAAGGAAATGTGCATTTGGTGTGACTGAGGGAAAATTGCTTGGTCACTTGGTAGGGAAGTAGGGAGTGAGAATTGACCTAGAAAGAGTAATGGAAATTGACAAGATTCAAAAGCCAAAAAATGTAAAGGGAATTCAATCTTTCTTTGGTCAAGTAAATTTCTTAAGGATATTTGTTACTAACTTTTCTGAAACCACCAAGCCTATATCCAAGATGTTGAAGAAAGGATCTGAAATAAAATGGGATGGTGAGCCTGATGAGGCTTTCAAGAAGATCAAGCAAGTAATCAAGGATGTACTTGTATTAAAGGCACCTAATTATGGCATCCTAATGTATGTCTTTTCCTTTTCTTCTTTCCATATTGTTGCTGCAGTCCTGTTACAAAAAAATGATGAGGGTTTTGAACAACCTATTGCATTCTTTTGCAAATCCCTACATGCTACAAAATTGAAGTATGATATCAATGAAAAACAAGCATATGCACTTGTCAAAGCTGTGAAGGCTTTTAGATGTTATTTGATGGGAGCAAGTGTGATTTCTTTTGTACCAAGTGCTGCAGTGAAGGACATATTTTCCTAGAAAGAGGTGTCTGGAAGAAGATGTAGATGGATTAATAGAATTCAAGAGTTCAACATTGATATCAAGATCACCAAGTTCATCAGAGGATAGGGATTAGAAAAACTTATGGCACAATCCAATCTTGTTGCAAATCAGGTAAATCAAGCAGAAATTGATAATACATGTGTTATGGATAATTGTGTTTGGTATCAAGATATAATCTATTTTTTGAAGAATATGAAATGTCCATTAGAAATGGATGACAACAAGAAAAGAACATTAAATTTGTAGGCAATCAAGTATGTAATTATAGGATGCAAGTTATATAGGAAAAAATTAAATTGCATACTATTGAAATGTGTTGATAAGAATCAAGCTGACAAGCTATTGAAGGAAATGCATGAAGGAATCTGTGGTGGACATTGCATGGGAAAGACTACTGCTTAGAAGGTTTTAAGGGAAGGGCTCTAGTGGCCCATAATTTTCAAAGATGAAGAAGGACTGGTAAGGAAATGTGATGCTTGTGAGAGATTTTATGGTAAAATTAAAATTTTCAGGATATATGCCACTAAGACTAGTAGAGGTACAAACCCCTTTCCAACAATGGGGAATTGATTTTATTGGAGAGATACCAAAAAAGTCTAGTGGAGGACACTCTTGGATCTTAGTTGCTATTGACTAATTTACAAAATGGGTAGAGGCTATCCCCACAAGGAATGAAACAAGTAGAGTAGTGGTTGATTTCTTACTACATAATATTGTCAGTAGATTTGGTTTCCTAGAAAGAATTTTTTGTGATAATGCAATGTGTTTGAGGTCCAGTGAGTACAAAGAGTTCTATGGGGGTCTAGGAATTCAATTATCATACTCCTCTCCTTACCATCCACAAGGAAATGGATAGGAAAAATCATCCAACAAGAGCTTGGTAAAAATTCTTAAGAGGATTCTTGAAAAGAACAAGAAAGCATGGAATTCAAAATTTCCATTAGTTGTGTGGGTTGATAGAGTAACAGTGAAGAAGGAAATTGGATGTGCACCCTTTGATCTTGTGTATGGAATACATGCAAGAATGCCATAGAATAATTTGTTGGAAATGTACAAATTTTTTCAAATTATATGATGATGATCTAGATGATGAGATGCAATTAAGCATTGAGGACTTGATCAAGCTAGATGAAACCAGAAGGGAATCAGCTTTAAGGAATGCTAAAATACAATTGCAAGTTAAAAAACTGTATGAAAAGAAAGTTGTAGAAAGAAAATTTGAACCAGATGACTTGGTATTACTCTGGAATGCCAGATTGGAGGACAAAGGGAAACATAGAAAATTTGACCCAATCTGGTTAGGGCCATATTTGATTCATGAAAAATAGGGACTCGATTCATACCTTATCAAATATCTTACTGGTGTTATTGAAGAATTTCCTATTCATGGACAATTCTTGAAGAGGTACTTTTGATAAAGAGGCATTTTTCTCTCCATGAACAGTAGTTAGATTTTTGTATATTTTGTAAATTGTGTATAGTTATTGTGTGTTTCTTTCCTACCTGGTCTAGTCGTTGTACATAGGTTTTTACTCAGTGCTCTCTGCATGTTGTCATTGTTTCAAGTTTGTGGTCTGTTCTCCCAAAAATTCTAAGTTCTTGCATGGGCACAAGTTACCCATCATCCCCAGATAGAGCCACTATTAGCCAGGTTTCTTGTACCTGCAAAAGCCTATGAAAATTTTGCATATTTCTTGGAGCTAGGTTTTTGTTCTTAGGGTTTTGCAAAAAATTGTCATACTTATGTAAAAAACCCTACCCTTGTTCTATTTTCATGTTACTTTTTCATGGAACTTAAGTCCTTCCTTGCACATGGTCTTTTTTCCTTTTGTTCGCTAGGTCTTGTAATGTTTTAATGTTAACAAGTCTTATCTAGTGATCTAGTGACTAAGGATGTCACATGGTGTTCATCAAATCTCCAAGTTCTTAGCTGTTAGTCATAACATCCAGCAATCTGGCAAATATGGTGGTCACCTGTTCTCTTATTTCTGGCAGTTGGTGGCCTAGCATTCAACGATCTAGTGAATAAGCACTTAACCAAGCATGTTACCATTGTCACTCATTCTCTTAATACAACGGCCAAGTTTCAAATGATCTAGCAACTTAGCGATGACTGTAGATGTAGTTAAGATCTAATGGGTAGCGCTTAATCTCATGATTTGTTTGGGGTTAAGTGAGAGATCTGGCAACTTGGTGAATAAAGGCTATCTCATGTTCTCTGAATATAACTGGGGTTAAGAAAAGTGTTCTGAGATCTAGCGAATGCTTTAGTCACTGGTTCTCATGATTAAGCATAAGTTAAGATAAGAATCTAGAGAATGTGAGAACACTTTAGTTGTTAATTCTACCAATGTAGCCATGGTTAGTAAAGGGTTCCAAAAAATGCGAGAATAGGTCATAGTCGCTTATTCTCTAAATAGAACCCCAAGTCAAGTGAGGATTATGAGATTACACAAATGTATTTGTTCACATGATCTCCAAATTGGACCCAGGTTAGATGAAGGATTCAACGATTGGGAGAAGTCTTCTGTCGCTTATTCTCTGGATCCATGTTGAGTTAAGAAAATGCTTTGGGTGAAGAGAATGAAGCATAGGATGAAGTCTTGATCTACGGCAAGTGCTAATTCTCTTAATGGAACCTAGAGTAAAGGAAAATCTTAGTAATTTATCAAATATAGTGTTCATGTGATCTCTGAACCAAAGATGAGTTAAGTTAAACCTTCAGCGAATGGGAGATTTCTTCAGTCACTGAATTGCTAGATAGAGGTTGGGTTAAGATAAAGGACTTAGAGATTCATCATGGGACATTGATCTAGATAAGATCAGATGTTGGTTGCATGATCTCTAGATAAAACTTCTAGTTAAGACAAGACTCAACGATCTAGAGAATGCTTCATTCACATGATCTCTAGATAGGATCCTAGTTAAGTAAAATGCTCTGAGATTTAGTGAATATCTCAGTCGCGTGATCTCAAGATGAAATGTGGGTTAAGGTAAAGACTTGGAGACTTAGTGTGGACCATTGATAAGGACAAGATCTAATGGTGGTCTCTAATTCTCTAGATGAGA
This sequence comes from Chamaecyparis obtusa, assembly GCA_027943335.1. Taxonomy (NCBI): domain Eukaryota; kingdom Viridiplantae; phylum Streptophyta; class Pinopsida; order Cupressales; family Cupressaceae; genus Chamaecyparis; species Chamaecyparis obtusa. The sequence goes on from BSBK01003282.1 coordinate 27,388, forward strand.
CCCCAGTTAAGGAAAAGGCTTGGTGATTCAGTGAATGCTTTAGTCACTAAATCTCATGATCAAACCAAGGTTGAATAAAGTGTTAAGAGATTATGAGAATGCCCTTTGTCACTAAATCGCTGGATAGGAAGGGTTAAGTGCTCCGGATCATAAAGTGAAAAAGAAACTCTGATGTGGAAAGGACTTATGACAAGTTGGAAAAAGACACGAGCTAGAAAATCACAACATGAGTAAGGGTTTTTAGCCATTTTCAAGGGTTTTTAAAACAATAAAACAGTAATAAGGGCTTGTCACCTTTTCTAAGAATTCAATGTGGCCTATCAACTTCATACATCACGGCTAGCTTAGATTTGAATTTAGTTTCACGTAGAAGTGAATGTTGAGCTGACTAATAAGAAGATTTGCTGAGATCTTGATCATTTCCATGCTTTCATTGTGCCAAAATATATAGACAAGATTCTTGCATTATTACGCTTATCAATTTTCAAAGAGTGAATTTGCGAAGCCGAGCTGTTGTAGATAGTCAATTTTGAGAAGATAATTTGCAGAGAAGAGAGCTTTTAGAGAAAGGAAAATGAGTCAACCAGAGGCCAGTCTTGCTTCATCTAGTGAAGGGGCCACTAGTACATTTGAGGGAAAATTTTGATGGCCATTTGTTAGATTTGCAATGCTCATTTGTCAAAATTTTGACACATACGTCCATCGCCATTTTTGCATTGGAAATAGTGATAGAAGACATACTCATCGATTTACCGACATAATGTCATGTCAAAAATTTGCACATGACAACACCTTCACTATGGCATTTACTATGGTTCAACCATTAGAATGCCGACACCACTACCTATCAGAAATAGACAACTCTGTCAGAAATTACTGTCAAAAATATCCTTTCTAACATTATAACTGTTGGAATACCGATAGTTTCCATCTAATTCTGACAGATATACTTGTCGGTGATATTGCATTACTCTCAAAAATTTTCTATTTTTGACACTTATGCTGTCGGAAGAGCAATAGTTGTGCAACATTTCTCCAACAGTTATCCTTGTTGAACGTATAGCATTACTGTCAGATCTATTGTCGTAAATGATCATTTTTTGACATTTTATCTGTCAAAAGCATAGTAGTTCTATTGGAATTAATTATGAAGTGTCAAAAAATTGATGGATATGCATATTAAATTTAACACAACTCAAGAGACCATCATAGGTTGTCTCTTTCTTCAGTCTATATTATTGACAGAATGTTTTACCTTTCATTAGCTCATCAAATCTGAGGATTTGAAAGAATTTAATAGAATATTTTCATGACAACATATATTATTTAAGTTGACATTGCACAAATTTATCTGCTTCGTGCACTTGTAGACTATGAAGATGGTGATAAAGAAGCATGGCCATGTTCATAGTATACAAGTGCACGAAGTAGATAAATTCATGCAACATCAACTTAAATAATATACGTTGTCATGAAAATATTCTATTAAATTCTTTCAAATCCCCAGATTTGATGAGCTAATGAAAGGTAAAACATTCTGTCAATAATATTATATACTAAAGAAAGAGACAACCTGTGATGGTCTCTTGAGCTTTGTTATCTTTAGTCCTAGCCACTGTCCTAGCTACCTTTCGATCGTTGAGAATAATCACCACCTTGCATTTATGTACACTGCAAAAATTGATCACAGTCTCACAAAAACATTTTACACTTGTACATCTCATCAATACTAGAGGCCTAAAGTAATTTTATATGATCACTAGCACATTTCGTGCATGGATGAGAAACACTATCCAAAGTTTCTAGATAACCATTTTTGAGAAGAGGAATGAGTGGAGGCCAAAGAAGGGATAATTGTGAAGGTTTTATAGATGTAGGTTACTGAATCATCATCTTTTCACTAGTACTCAATCTGGCCTCCACTCCATATACGTCTTCTCATAATCTAAAAACTCTCCATCATTGATTCTCATAATTTTTTCAGCATCTCTGTGGACTGAGACCTTAAATTATTGAGCTTCTCTTTGTTTCGAGAATAGTTTAACATTCTCTACTTAACAGGGCCAACCACGTGAAGGTGGAAGCTCACCTAGCCCCTCCTAGGAGCCTCTTATGACCCTTTACAACATTTTAAGACCTCTAAGATATATTCTTAGGGATCATAAAGGGTCATAAGGGGTCCTGGGACACAACAGCTGAGAAACATAAATGTAGGCATCATGGTCACAATTTTTTGGAGACACGACATAATTGAGTGGTTTTCTGAGATGATGCAAAGTAGTGGTTCCTTTGCATCATCTGGGAATAGCACTCAATTATGTTGTGTCTCCAAAAAAATTGTGACCATGATGCCTATATTTACATTTCTCAGCTGTTGTGATATGTACATCGTAGTCTATCATTGTTGTAGCAGTAGAGCCTATATTCCACAACAAAAAGAAAGACATCTTTTTAGCCTGGGTCTGGATCCTACCCCAATTGTCCAAGGATCCAAGGCCAAGCTTGAAAGATTTCTTCCCATTCTATCTACAACATTGTGTCCATCCATGATCTTAGGAACATCATCATCTTTCCACTCTTTATTTGCCAAAGTATATCACTTCTTCAAGCTTGCAGAGTAATCTTATTAATAAAAGAACTCTTGCCAACATTAGGGTACCCATAGATCAAAATAGTTGATGTTATTGGTGCATGTGCTCAAGGATATCGATTCACTATTTGGAAACGGCCAAATCATTTTTATTTCAATTGTAGAGAAAAGGAGTGGGAGAAAATGAGCGGGTGAAAGCTGATCAAGCATGAGAGAAGGAATTGCATTTTATTTGATCATGAATGCTCTCTGAAATGACCAATCATGTTTTCTATTCGATTCTTTTTTGTGTTTTTTTGCCATATTCAGTAGATAAAAATCATGGTGGCAGCCACTTAGCCATCTTTTTGATGTTCCAGGTATTTTACAAAGATACAGGTATGTGGATTTATCATTCAATTGCTTGCAATTATTGGTCAAATGCAAATATTTTGTCACGTTGCAAGGGCAAGATATCAGTTTGGTGTTTTCAGTTTATGTTAAAAGTTGATTTGGTAAAATCCTCAAAAAACACACTACATCTTCTAAAATGTAAAGAAGTTGAATGTTAAATGTAAGATATATATCTCATTCATAGTAATCAAAAGAAAGGACATGAAACTTATAAGGATATTTACCAAACCAAAAATATAAGTGAATAGGAAACATGGATTGGTACCTTATGAATTGGTTTTTGAGGTGCACAATCTTCATCAATCTCCTCAGAAAAAGACCCCTCCTCATGAAAAATGCATTTAACACAAAAAAAAAATCTACAAAACTGAACCAATGGCATGTTTAAAACAAAGAAATAGATTGATAATAATATGTTGAAAATTCTATTATGTTTAATACACGCAAAAGGACCAGTCCCAACAATTCTTAAACATACTTTATCTGATATGATAATAACATGATAATTAAACTGATAAAGGTGTTATCTGTATTTAATCTGCCAATTACTAATTACACAAAAAACAAATTTACAAAATTGAACCAATGCCATGTTCTTCGTATGCGATTTCTTCATCTTTCAAGCCTCTGGCATCATATTCGACCACAAATTTCAAATGCATTTTATTTTATTTGATCATGAATGCTCTCTGAAATGACCGCATTCTACTGGTGTCATGCCCTAGCCCGTGCTTTATCTCCATTATTTGATGTTATTGGTGTTTGTGCTCAAGGATATCGATTCACTATTTTCAAATTTTTGGATTCACATTTGTTGATATTACAATTTATCATATCAGATAAAGTATGTTTAAGAAGTTTTAGTGTCTAAACACTCAACTAATCCCTCTAACTGATTAGGAGTGGTTGGGGAAGTTGAGAGGAAAGTTTTCAAACATTCATATTCACTTATTGAATGCTTTGGAGACTACTGGTTTGACTGTCCATGCATTAATATTTAGAAGAGATCAATGAAGTATTTAAAGACATTCTTACATGTTTGGAGAGGTTTAAGAGGCACTTATCATGACTATACCCTCACAAACAGTGGCATAGACTGGTTTTACTAAGTTTCCTTTCTCTATTTTGAGGTTTCCTTTCTCTGCTGCAGGGGTACAGTTAGAGGGTTCATTGAAAAAATGATCCTTTGAATGGTTACTATGAATATGAATGATTTGATATAGCATATTTATCATTTTAGTTGAATTTTGGAATAGCTTGTGCAAGGGTGAAAGTAGTTTTGATCATTTTGGTCGTGACTGTTCCTCTACACAGTCAGAAAATGTAACTGTCTAATGATTATATGTAATGTTGAATGGATTAAATGCTTTATTCTTGGTAGAAGTGAATGGAGTTTCCAAGATGTGTTGAGGAGTTTTCTCCTTGTTTAATGTTAGCTATTCATGCACAATCCACTCATACAATAGTGAAGTTACAAAACTGAACCAATGGCATGTTTACAACAAAGAAATAGAATGATAATAATATGCTGAAAATTCTATATATTTTGTTTAATACATGCCAAAGGACCAGTCCCAACAATTCTTAAACATACTAGTTATTTGATATGATCAATTGTTAATAAAGGTCTAATTCTGTAGACTTCTAGCAGGAAGGAAGATTTGACCTAGCCAAATTTTCCTTGTACCACACAAAAAAAATGTGTGATAACTATGTCTACTCCAACCTTAATTGTTTAAGAATTCATCATATCAGATAAAGTATGTTTAAGAATTGTTGGGAGTTCTATTAGACCTTTGTTGTAAACATGTGATTGGTTTTCAAATGTTTGGATTCACATTTGTTGATATTACTGGCATATATGTTTAATGATGCCATTGTATATTGTTGTCACTGAAATGACCACATTCTATTGGTGCGTGCCCTAGCCCATGCTTTAACTCCATTATTTGATGTTATTGGTGCTTGTGCTCAAGGATATCCATTTTTTTGAAATGTTGACTATGGTTATCAAATGGACAGCCCATGAGCTTCTAGCTAGGCGTCATTTGTATTGATAGCTTAGGGTATCAAATGTATTGTACCATTGATAGTTGAGACTTTGTTAAAAAGAAATAGGACAAAGAATGATTCTGATTTAGTTTCTCTATTTTGATCTCTAAGTGGCTTACAACCCTAGAGAAGTATATGCAGATTTACAAATGTAGTTGCAGGATACATAGCAGCCGATAATTCACAAGAAATCCATGCATCCAATTTGAATAGGAATTAATACAAAGAAATAGGTTCCTCCAATGGCCCAATCATCTAGACCTTGACTATCCCGTCAACCAGTGACCCTTCAAAACTGGGTTATCATGCAATCAATGAGTGATCCTTCATTCTCTTGGTCTGCCCTGCATCCAAACATATTGGAAATACACAATACAATGATAACAAGTCTTTCACAATCCCCCTTCCCTCAAGGGACACTATCAACCATCCCTTCCACATAGCATTTCATTGTTGTATGAGTGGATTGTGCAGGAACAATTAACATTAAACAAGGAGAAAACTCCTCAACACATCTTTGTTGTAAATATGCCATTGGTTCAGTTTTGTAAATTTGTTTTTTGTGTTAAATGCATTTAAATGGAACATTAAGCATAGTAATAATATGCTTAATCTATTAGTAATTGCAGATTAAATGCCCATAACACCTTTATCAGTTTAGCATGTTATTATAAGATACTAAAGAAGACCTACTATTTGTCAAAGAAATCTTCACTATCCCCCACAATGAAGACAATGAAGATTGACCTCCTGCCCCACAACAAAGAACATTGTAATAAGAATAAGATATAAAATAGTGTTAGAATAAACTTTGAACAAAGACATGTAATGCTTAAGTTAATGATCTAAAAAGCTGCAAATATAGGAATTGAAAAAGAAGATAGTGCCAAGAAACATTTTCACAAATATGAAACATGAGGAAAAGTAATAACATTAACAATGCCAAGATTCATAGCATTAAATTTCACCTGCGGATGAGTTTCTGCAGTGGGTTGCCCAGCATAAAAAATATGTTGAGTTGCATTTGAGCTGTAACTAAGAGTATCATGTGGAATGGACCCTAAACTTTGAAAGCGTTCTCCAACTTGGCTATTCAAAATTCAATCTAGGCAAGCATCAGTAAGTGAAATAAATTATAGACATCAACATCAACATCATCATAATCATTAAACATAAACTTTAAAGACATATTTTGGATACTACTATGTTCCTTGAAAGTTTTTGTGATGCTTCTAAACTTTAAAGACATATTTTTTGGCTTAATGATAACATAGATTAGTGTTTTGTTTTCTGATGGAATGTTGTTGATCATTCATCATGGTCTTGAAGAAACTTTTGATTATTTTGATTCTCAAGTCTTGATGTTGTTTCTCAATCTGATATAGACTGACCACAAGATGGTTCAGTTGGTCCTCTCTTTCTATTTAATCATTTGTCTTCTTCATGGTGTAAGTGTCAATATGTTATAATCCAACCAGCATGGCATACCCCCACTTCTAACAAATGGCACAACATGCAAATCATAGACAAAGACTTGGGTGATCAGCATACACAAACAATGATTACCCTTAGGAAACAATGATCATTAATATTCATTAATGGCAAGCGGTGATTCCTTGGTAATAAAGGCATTGATAGTATTCATAATCGTATAGCTCTTTACTTGATCTAGTCACATCATCAACATTGAGGTCAATTTGTCTAGCCTCGGCCTCAACCTCAACCTGCTCATTAACAATGGCCTCTACACTCTCTACAGTTTCAATACAAATTGTTACATTAATCCAAACACCAATTGCACTTAAATTTGTATTACTACACCAATCAATTTAAGATGTTTACTTGTATTACTATGATGCACATCCTCATTGTCATCAACATGCACAGGTTGTGTATGGCAAGAATCAGCAGGCTGCATTTCAATTTCATACGCATTCATGTTATGATTGTTTTCTTACTTAAAACAAATTTACTCACTTTATGTTGGAACTTAACATCAAATGCTTCTTTATCGCTCTCCTAATAGTCTACAAGTGCGCAAAGTAGATAAATTCATGCAACGTCAACTTAAATAATATATGTTGTCATGAAAATATTCTATTAAATTCTTTCAAATCCCCGGATTTGATGAGCTAAGGTAAAATATTATGTCAATAATATAGACCGAAGAAAGAGACAACCTATGATGGTCTCTTGAGCTGTGTTATCTTTAGTCCTAGCTACTGGGTAAGGCCTAGAAGACTTATACCTATCAATCATCAAGAATAATCACCGCCTTGCATTTATGTACACTACACAAATTGATCCTAGTCTCACAAAAACATTTTACTCTTGTACATCTCATCAATACTGGAGGCCTAAAGTAATTTTATACGATCACTAGCACATTTCGTGCATGGATGAGAAACACTATCCAAAGTTTCTAGATAACTATTTTTGAGAAGAAGAAAAAGTGGAGGCCAAAGAAGGGATAATTGTGAAGGTTTTCTAGATGTAAGTTACTAAATCATCATCTCTTGTTGATATATTTCAGATTCTACTTTGGAATGAACAAACTATAGAGATCTAACACATCTAAACATAGAATAAAGTAAACAAGAAGGGATAGAAGATACTCGGATATCAACCAAGTATACTCCAATCTATATGCCTCCAAACTGTACTAAAAAAGGTGCTGAGGAGAACCTAATTAGTACCTTAGTGTTAGTGTATTGAGGAAGAGTCCACTCCTAATAGAGGCTTCCAGCCCTAATCAACTCGTAGTTAACATTGCCAATAATTGCTGGTTGTATGGATTAGATCATAATTTGATCTTTATTCATGCTCAAACTTGTTCTTATCTATTAGCCGAAGCTTCTTATCTTTCACACCAATGTATGCTGATCTGTGATTGTAGTTCACACCAATAAAAATCATTGAATATTTCTCCTTGATGAATTCACTGTTATCTCCATGAATTCACAGCTGACTCCATATTCATTGCTTCCTCTATGAATTTGCCACTGCCTCCATACATTGCTCTTAAATTCATTGCTTCCTCTAAGTTTTCTTAAGGTAGAGAATCAAGGTTTTGGGGGAGGGAAGCACGTTATGTTTTTGGTGCTTCTCTCCCTAGAATCCAACACCATATATATATGAATTGAATTATCTTCAAGAGGGCTGACCTAGTCTTATTAAATATATTTAATGTTAAAGCCAAAAGGCCAACCTTGGGCCCTTAACTAATTCAACCAACACATATAGATGAAATAATAATCTCCTTATTATTATAAATCACACAAGGGTATTTATTTGATCAGTTTGATCTTGGCTGAAAGGCTATAATTATTAACACTCTGCATTGGTACTCAATCTGGCCTCCACTCCATATATGTCTTCTCAGAATCTAAAAACTCTCCATCATTGATTCCAGTCATTTTTTCAGCATCTCGATGGACTGAGACCTTAAATTATTGAGCTTCTCTTTGTTTCAAGAATAGTTAAACATTCTCTACTTAACAGGGCCAACCACGTGAAGGTGGAAGCTCATCTGGCCCCTCCTAGGAGCCTCTTATGACCCTTTATGACATTTTAAGACCTCTAAGATGTATTCTTAGGGATTGTAAATGGTTGTAAAGGGCCATAAGGGGTCCTGGGACACAACAGCTGAGAAACATAATTGTATGCATTGTGGTCACAATTTTTTGGAGACAACGTAGTTGAGTTGTATACCTAGACGATGGAGAACAACTCCTACACCTCAGATTCCAAGTTGACTACATTTGTTGCTCATGAATACAAGGTCCTCCAACAGATGTATTCAACTTGGAATCAGGGGTGCAGAAGTTGCTCTCCACCATTTGGGTATACAACACAATTATCTCCAAAAGATTGTGACTATGATGCCTACAATTATGTTTCTCAGCTATTGTGAAATCTACATTTATGTTTCTTAGTTGTCGTGTGTGTGTGCATGTTTTTTATGTATTTTGGATAGTAAGTCTAATTTAATTTATCCTTTGCATCCAAAATGAACTCATTCCAATCCCTCACTAGAATAAAGGGAGGACACTCAAACTTCAGCAAGACTTCATACCATGCACATTCGTAGATTATGTTCAATGTGTTATTTACATTCGTAAATCAGTGTTGCATACAAATCTATGGATGGTGCATGGTATGAAGCCATGCTAAAGCTTGAAAATGATAGTCAATCCATAGTCAAGGTCAAGGAACAAATGGAACAACCAAGAAAACACTATACGTTAAATCATGTGATTGATAGCAGATTGGGGCTCACCTGAGCCATAAACATTTGTGTATTAAAACTACCACAACTTAATAATATTAGGTAATCAAATGATCAAATAAATGTATTCAAGTTGTGGGAATTCATGGGGCTATTCTGTATCTAACACACATGCACCCGTAGGTTCACCAAAATAGTAGGCAAAGAAAGAATAATTTAAAAAGTTTAAATCAATAGTAACTATATTATTTTAAGATTAAATATAAATCCACTAGTTAAGTCTTAAAATGTCAAAGACACTAGTTAAGTCTTATAATGTCAAGTAGGTTAAGAATAATTTAAAAAGTTTAAATCAATAGTAACTATATTATTTTAAGATTAAATATAAATCCACTAGTTAAGTCTTAAAATGTCAAAGACACTAGTTAAGTCTTATAATGTCAAGTAGGTAAAGCAATAATAAGAATATTGCATAAACATAGGTAACGATGTCCAAACAGTAATACATGTAACGTACTTGTCATCATATCTTTGAAACATGTCATTATTATCCAGGAGCATTCTGATACTGCCATTACTATCTTACATGTGTGGGACATCTCATTACATTTGTGCCATTTGAGAAAGATTGGCCTACTCCAAAAGTGGTGGGAAGGCGTCGGCATTCTGTACCTTACGTGCCAAAGATGATAGCCATGCATTAATTATGGCCATGCCTATCTTGGGAATTGATCTGCTCCTGACTGTGATAGGCATGGCCATAATTAATCCCTGGCTACTATCTTTAGCACATAAGGTACAGAATGAAAATGCCTTCCCGCCACTTTTGGAGTAGGCCAGTCTTTCTCAAATGGCACAAATGTAATGAGCTATCCCACAGATGTAAGATAGTAATGGCGGTATCAGAATGCTCCTGGAAATAATAACACGTTTCAAAGATATGATGACAAGTACGTTAGATGTATTACTGTTTGGACATCATTACCTATGTTTATGCAATATTCTTATTATTGCTTTACCTACTTGACATTATAAGACTTAACTAGTGCCTTTGACATATTAAGACTTAACTAGTGGATTTATATTTAATCTTAAAATAATACAGTTACTATTGATTTGAAATTTTTAAATTATTCTTTCTTTGCCTACTATTTCGGTGAACTTACGGGTGCATGTGTGTTAGATACATAATAGCCCCTTGAATTCCAACAACTTGAATACATTGATTTAATCATTTGATTTCCTAATATTATTAAGTTGTGAATAGTTTTAATACACAAATGTTGTGAGAAAATTTGTGTCAATCACATAGCATTTCACTGTTGTATGAGTGGATTGTGCAAGAATAGTTAACATTAAATAAGGAGAAAACTCCTCAACGCATCTTGGAAACCATTGAATTCAATAATAAATGAAACCTAACACCAACACTATTCCTTCCATTCACTTCTACCAATAATTCCAGCACCAGCACAAGCTATTCCAAACTTCAAGTACAAGCTATTCCAAACTTCAAGTAAAATGAGAAATATGCTATATCAAATCATTCATATTCACAGTAACCATTCAAAGGATCATTTTGTCAATGAACCCTCTGATTGTACCCCTACGACAGAGAAAGGAAACCTCAAAATAGAGAAAGGAAACTTAGTAAAACTAGTCTATGCCACTCTTTGTTAGGGTACAGTCATGATAAGTGCCTCTCAAACCTCTCCAAACATGTAAGATTGTCTTTAAATATTTTATTGATCTCTTCTAAACATTAACCAAATCAAACCTACATTTGAATCCACACACAATAACCCCAAAATGAAGGGTTTTGTATCCTTTAATGAATCTCAGACACTGGTAACACATGGATAGTCAAGCCAGTAGTCTCCAAAGCATTCAATAAGTGACTGGATTGTATTTAATACACGCCAAAGGACCAGTTGTATGAAATTGTCAATCACATAGCATTCCACTATTGTATGAATGGATTGTGCAGGAACAGTTAACATTAAACAAGGAGCAAACTCCGCAACACATCTTGGAAACCATTGAATTCAACAATAAATGAAACCTAACACCAACACTATTCCTTCCATTCACTTCTACCAAGAATAAAACATTCAATCCATTCAACATTACATATAATCATTAGACAGTTACATTTTCTGACTATGTAGAGGAACAATCATGACCAAAATGATCAAAACTACTTTCACCCTTGCACAAGCTATTCCAAACTTCAAGTAAAATGAGAAATATGCTATATCAAATCATTCATATTCATAGTAACCATTCAAAGGATCATTTTGTCAATGAACCCTATGACTGTACCCTTGCAGCAGAGAAAGGAAACCTCAAAATAGAGAAAGGAAACTTAGTAAAACCAGTCTATGCCACTTTTTGTGAGGGTACAGTCATGATAAGTACCTCTTAAACCTCTCCAAACATGTAAGAATGTCTTTAAATACTTCATTGATCTCTTCTAAACATTAACACATGGTCAGTCAAACTAGTAGTCTCCAAAGCATTCAATAAGTGAATATGAATGTTTGAAAACTTTCCTCTCAACTTCCCCAGCCACTCCTAATCGGTTAGAGGGATTAGTTGAGTGTTTAGACACTAAAACTTCTTAAACATACTTTATCTAATATGATGAATTGTAATATCAACAAACATGAATCCAAACATTTGAAAATAGTGAATCGATATCCTTGAGCACAACCACCAATAACATCAAATAATGGAGATAAAGCACGGGCTAGGGCACAACACCAGTAGAATGCAGTCATTTCAGTGAGCATTCATGATCAAATAAAATGCAATGCATTTGAAATTTGCAGTCAAATATGATGCCAAAGGCTCAAAAGACATTGCTCATCAAAGATATCAATCAAAGATGAAGAAATCACATACCTTCTCTCATGCTCAGCTTGCACGAAGGAAGATTTGATAGCCAAATCTTCCTTGTACCACATGAAGAACATGCCATTGGCTTAGTTTACCATGTTATTATCATATCAAATAAAGTATGTTTAAGAATTGTTGGTAAGGATAGGAATAGTGGAGATTCTAGAAATATCCCTCTAACCGATCAGGAGTGGTTGGGGAAGTTGAGAGGAATAGTGTTGGTGTTAGGTTTCATTTATTATTGAATTCAATGGTTTCCAAGATGTGTTGAGGAGTTTGCACCTTGTTTAATGTTAATTGTTCCTGTACAATCCACTCATAAAATAGTGAAATGCTATGTGGAAGGGATGGTTGATAGTGTTCCTTGGGGGAAGGGGGATTGTGAAAGACTTTTTATCATTGTATTGTGTATTTCCAATATGTTTGGATGCAGGGAAAACTAGGAGAATGGAGGATCACTCACTAATTGCATGATAACCCAGTTTTGAAGGGTCACTGGTTGAGGGGACAGTCAAGGTCCAAATGATTGGGCCATTGGAGGACCCTAGTTTTTTATATTAATTGCTATTCAAATTGGATGCATGGATTTCTTGTGAATTATCGGTTGCTATGTATCCTACAACTGGATCTATAAATTTGCATATACTTCTCTAGGGTTGTAAGCCACTTAGGGATCAAAATAGAGAAACTAAATAAATATTGTTCTTTGTCCTATTTCCTTTTAACAAAGTCTCAACTATCAATTATACAATACATTTGATGCCCTAAGCTATCAATACAAATGGCGCCTAGCTAGAAGCTCACAGGCTATCCATTTGATAACTATAGTCAACATTTCAAAAAAATGGATATCCTTGAGCACAAGCACCAATAACATCAAATAATGGAGTTAAAGCATGGGCTAGGGCACGACACCAGTAGAATGCGGTCATTTCAGTGAAACCAATATACAATGGCGTCATTAAACACATATGCTAGTAATATCAACAAACATGAATCCAAACATTTGAATACAATGAATCAATATCCTTGAGCACAAGCACCAATAACATCAAATAATAGAGATAAAGCACTGGCTAGGGCATGACACTAGTAGAATGCAGTAATTTTAGAGAGCAACTCCCTCAACAATAAAATGAAATGCATTCGAATATGATGCTAGAGGCTCGAAAGATGAAGAAATCACATACCTTCTCCTGCGCTTAGTTGTCGCTCCTTTTCTCCTGCTCTCCAATCGAAATAAAAATGATGAGGCTATTTCACTTTTTTTTTGAATGTATACCCCAAATCTATCAAAATTCTGATGGTCAATTAAACACCCATCGGAATACCGACATCATCAGGGCCTATTACAAAAAAAACCACCAAATTCATAAGAAAAAGTTACCTATTGAAAACTTCTGTCAAAATTTGGCCCCAAATGTAGTAGTGGGCGCATGAGCAGGGTGGTGATAAGAAAGGGAAGCTGAAATATTCTGAGGAATTCATTCAGCTACTTCCAAGATCAACACAGAACAAGAAGGTTAGTGATGAGACCTTCACTGATGCCTTAGCTAATTGTAGAGACCCTCTTACCCCAGATGTCTCACGTTATCATATTTTCAATTATTTTTATAGTAATAGGGATAAGACCATTCCAGTGTGTAATGCCTGGAAGCTAGGATTAGGAAATGGTGGTTCTTGATGTATTCCTAGATGTAGACTTGTTGATTGAATTAGCTAGAAATTATGATCTTGTCTCCAAGACAATTCAGAGAAGTGACAAGTCAACCATGGTTACCCTAGATAGAGGGTCATTTATGAAGGCCTTTAACATGTACACTTCTTCCTTAATGGAGATTAACCTAGGGAGGGAAAAAGAGAAATATAGTAAGTAGATACAACTTGTGAAGTCCCAAATTGCCCACCATATGCCAAAAACTAGGAAATATATAGCCCCACTCCCTGCCCATATGAAAGCCCCATATGAGTTCCAGTCCTTAAATTTTTATATGAAGTATATTGCCTATGGGTTGTGTCATGTCCTAGGAATTGATGGAGATAAAGAAAGAATGCTAGAAGATTTGTTGATGATTATCTTGGATATGCAAAGCCATCATGCCAACACTGACTATGATTACATCTAGTATGTAATCAATAGGATGCATGAGGGTTTGATTTCCATTATAGACAAGAGAAAGCTATCAAATTTTATGCATTTTTCCTTGTTAATGCATTTGATTATGTTTTACAATGTTGAATATATGGAGGTGGATATGTTGAGGCCCAAAAAAATGAGCAAAATAGGACCAAACCCGGTGCAATTTTGGTTAAGGGTTTGGAACACTACATCAAAAGAGTTTGATTTTAATGCTTTCTAGATTTGGATGGTATACCCTCTTCTAAGCATGATGGGAAAAAATGTCACAAGGCTCTCAGTAAAGGTACTAAGACTTCTAAGGCCTAAGTAGTATGTGGACAAATGACTAGTAGATCACAACTGGGGTGATTTCTACTTAGGTAATAATTTTACTATTATCAGGGTTTATGGCAATCCTTGGGCTCCTCATATTCTTCCTAAGTATGTGCCACCCAGGGTTGCTCTGATGGAGTTTTTCTGGTAGCTAATTTGGAAAGATAAGGAGATCTCAGCTCCACATAGAAAGGGAACTTTCACTCCTAGGTTTTTTAAAATAACCAACTTCACAATTGTGAAAAGAGCCTTACCTCAAGTGTCCCAATGGCTAAATCAATTCATGATGCCAATTGGAATATTTAGATACATTGACCCTGATGATCTCATCAAGAATGATAGAAAGATTCTCATCCCTAGCATTGGAGTCATTAAGGACCATGAGGGCTGTGATGTAGAGGACATCATGAGGAACATCCTGGATGAAGAAGAAATTGACAAAAGAATGGGCAAAATCCAAGATTTATTGGAATTGGAGGTCCAATTGAAAAAGGCTAAGATTCCATTTAGTGGTTTCTTGCCTAACTTGCCATATATTATAAGGATTGACAAGATGATCTAGAACTATGACATCTTGTACAATCAATTGGATTCCCAATTAGATGCCAATGAGAGAGCTGAAAAGGGATACTCATCTTTTGAGTATGAGACTGATAGTTAGGGCTCTTATGAGGAGGATAGTCCCCCTCAAAATGTGTTGGAGCTACCTCAAGAATAGGGGAGTGACATACTAGAAACAGAGGGGACACATGAACCCCCAAAAAAGAAATAGAGGATTAAGGAGGGTGAATCCTCAAGGGCTAAGAGTACAAAGAAAAAGATGGACATGGTTTCTACTTTGGTCCCGGGTGATATGTCTTATCACCATCAATTGAGAAAGAAGATAAGAGAAGGAAAGAAGGTACACACACAAGAGGAGGTTGAGCTGCCCTTGTTGTTGTGTCAAGATGAAAGAGAGATGATTCAAGAAGAGCTCATAAAGGATGATGAATTCATCAAAAGTGATGAATTTAAAAACTTTTTGATTTGGAGGATGCAACTTGACCTTGCTAAATAAGGAACTAAGGGTGCAGAGCCAAACAATGAGGCCCTACAAGCCTTGACCACATATGATCTAGCATCAGAAAATATAATAGTTGAGGAGGATAGGAAGTTGGTGAGATCAAGTGGGATGCTCCTAGTTCAAGGATGGGACTTAACCTTAGCCTTCATAATTGATTAGATAAGGAAACAACCACAGGGTGGCTTATCTTATGAAGCTCAAATTGGAGACATGATTAGAGGTTGTGGTTATGATCCAAGATCCCAGACACTGACAATGTGGTGCCTGGCCCCAAGAACACAAAATCCCTCTCTTCTCAGCATAGAAGACAAAATGGATGGAGATAAGATCATCTTCACTATTCAAAACACCAGTGATCTTGAGGTCTTGAAAGCAGTGACTCATTTTTCACACTTGACTGAGGCCAAGACTGCTAAGCTTTCTAATAGATATGGGAGGTTGTATGAAGACTCCATAAAGTTGGCTAGGGATAGGGAGGAGAAGCTCATAAGAATCAAGATGTTGGAGGATGAACTTGAGTCAATGAAGAGTAAGCTTGAAGAATCTTTAAAGGCTATCCCTCCTCCTGTCATTGTAACTGAGGTTGTGGAGGTCCTAGAGATAGAGGTACCTGAGGTGGCATCAAGGGAGTTAGACAAGGAGAAGGTCAAAATTGCCCAGGATGCCTTGACATAAACTTTGTAGCATAGGTTCAAAGTGATCAAAGGAAAGATGGACCTAGTGCATAATTCATTTTCCATGTTGCAAAACACAAATGGGGAGGTCAATGATGCCATGGCTACTTTGGAGCCATTATTTAATGTGTGGTTTGGCAAGAGTAAACTCTTTGAAAGAATTGAAGTACTGAAGCCACATAGGCCTGACATACTAGAATCTGTTGGGGAAGTGGGAGAGAAAATTGTGCTCATTAGCTCTACATGGGAATTTTTCAAAGGAAAGGCCAGCTAGGTCAGAGAAAAACTAGGAATGTTTGGCCCTGATTTTAGTAAGTACTTACCTCTCATTCATAAGGGTGGAGGAATGGAAGTCGGGATTAGACCAGTTGTTGACAAATCAGGCTACTTTCCTAAATAGTGATGGTACTTTAGACATCACTAGGTTCATCATCATCTTGGATGATATTTTTAAAGTGGAGAATGATTGCTCCAAGTTTTGTGCAAAATAAAAGGCCACAACTGATGCTAGGTGGAATAAGAAGATCAAGGTGGTACAAGAATTGAATGATTACACCTGGCCTATAGAGGAAGCAGTTGCAACATGGGACAAGAATACAAAGCCTAATAAGAAGAAGCCTGCACTTGTTGATTTGGACACATTGGAGGAGGATTAGGCAGCATCTGGCACTCGATCATTGAGCATAGAGAGAATAGTAATCATGGAGAGGACAATGTAAGTTAGCTAATTAAGGCGGTCACTTTCCATACAACAACTTATGCGACTATTTTGAACACTTACAGACAAAGGTGCCACCTGTTGAAGATATCATATGATGCAAAAAATATTCTTCCAGTCCTTTTCAAATTGGTGTAATCATTTGTAATAGTTTTTTGTCTTTAGTACTTTCTTTTCCTAGCCATCCGAAGCTTGTTGCATCCTGATTCTTCTAGGATTCCAAGATGGCTAGTGAATGTTATAAATAGTTAGTTGTAACCTTCTGAAAAGGATGTTGAAATTTTGTAAACGAAATAGACTGTAATTTTTCTCTCTAGTTTTTGTTCAGGCATCTTTGCCATTATCAATGTACTGATACAAAAAATATTAATGAGAATATACTAGAGTTTCTTCTCAAATTTGTGTATGTCTTCCTATTTTAAAGCTTAAATTCTTATATGTTGAGTTTGCAAGGCAAAATTGATGTACAGACTATTAAGTAGGTTATGAATTTATCTTTTAGTTCTCTTTCAAGGAAGGGGTAAATTCTTTAAGATAATCTCAGAGAGTTTGTAGTTTTTTACAGGAAATGGATGTTTGAATGAGAGAATGAGAGGAACAATTTGTAATGCATTTGTTCTAAATTCTAGGAATGTTTGAGTAACTTTTCTATTGATGTATGCTATTGACGACTCTATTCCCTAGAATAAGACACTAGTCTATTATGTGGAAGCTTTCTTTTCAACAACAAACAACCTATAAATTGATAAAATCTTAAAATCAAAGTAAGTAATATGCATGTTAAACAATATAAATTAGTTTCTAATTCCTTTCAAGAAGTGAATCTATAGGTGTACCCGCCTAAGAATTCAAGGCTCAAAGTGTAGGAGGATCATCTCCTTGATCCTTGTTAATTGGTCCTTTTCCTTACAAATCTGGAGTGGGTTATATGAGTCAGTGACATTAGTTTGTCAAGTTATAGTGTAAATCTGTAAGTGGAAAGAAAAGGAGCCAACATCACCTTCCTTTAATCCTATAGGAATATCATTTAATTAAACTATCTCATCTGGGGGAAAACAACTTCTAGTGGTTTATCATTAACCTCCATTTGACTCTTAATCTCCTCTTGGAAAGAGATGGGCTTTGTCATCAGTACATTTAGGATTTTTTTGTTGTCTAATAGTATTTTTTCATCTCTTCCTAAGACTAGGGGGTGTTGACTGCAGTTTGAGTTCTTAGTCTGATTTTCCACAACAATCCTCCATTTTTCTCATCAAACTAAATATTGACCCCCTTAGTCTGTTTGGGATTCGATGTATTATTGACCCTATCCTTTTGATGGGGAAAGCTTACCATTCTAGAAAGAACTTTACCAAAAATGGAATCTTGATGAAATTCAGGTCTTATCAGACATATTTCACTTTCTATGATTAGCTCTAATTATTTTGGTTGTTTTAAGTTAATATCTATATCTACTAGAATTTTAACATTAGAGGAGAACAATAAATTTTCCTCCAGCCCAACAAAGCCTCCCAATTGATCACCTATTCTCATGACTATTTGGCTATGTATTAATTCTACTAGTAGATTGGGTAATCTAACTTATTTAAAAAAAAATTAAATTTATGTTGGATGAGATCAAATTTACACTACCATTCTGTACATTTAAAATTATGTCCTTTAAAAAAAAACATGATTTCCATGTAATAGTTCATATTTTAGGGTTTTATTTTTACAATCAATAAACATGATTTTTTTTGGAAGGATGGTGATACTTACCTAGACTGCATATGCACATTCCCACCATTTAACAATGTTTTTTGTTGGATGCTTATTTCCACACCATTTCTCAAATAGACCATGTTTTTTTGCAGTGACTCCACATACCTTTTATATGTATATATATGTATATATATATATATATATATATATATATATATATATATATATATATATATATATATATATATATATATATATATATATATATATATATATATATATATATGTATGTATGTATGTATGTATGTATGTATGTATGTATGTATGTATGTGTGTGTGTGTGTGTGTATGTATGTATGTATGTATACATACATACATACATACATACATACATACATACATACATACATACATACATACATACATATATATATATATATATATATCTATGTATGTATATATATATGTATATGTATATATCTCTATGTATATGTATATATATATATATGTGTGTATATATATATATATATATCTATACATATATATATATATGTATATGTATATGTAATATATGTATATGTATATGTATATGTATATATATGTATATATCTCTATATATATATATATGTATATGTATATGTATATGTGTATATATATATATATATATATATATATGTATATATCTATATATATCTATATATATATGTATATATGTATATATACATACATATATATATATATATATATATATATATATATATATGTATATATATATATATGTATATATATATATATGTATATATATATATATGTATATATATATATATGTATGTATATATATATGTATACATATATATATATATATATACATACATATATATATATACATACATATATATATATATACATATATATATATATGTAGATATATATATATATGTATACATATATATATATACATATATATATATATATACATATATATATATATATACATATATATATATATATATGTATATATATATATATATGTATATATATATGTATATATATATATATATATATGTATATATATATATATGTATATATATATATATGTATATATATATATATATATATGTATATATATATATATATATAT
This sequence comes from Chamaecyparis obtusa, assembly GCA_027943335.1. NCBI lineage: Eukaryota > Viridiplantae > Streptophyta > Pinopsida > Cupressales > Cupressaceae > Chamaecyparis > Chamaecyparis obtusa. Next base: position 47,298 of record BSBK01003282.1, read on the forward strand.
GTATATATGTATATATGTATATATCTATATCTATATCTATATCTATATCTATATCTATAATAATAATAATAATAATAATAATAAGATCCTTTGTTCGGCCTGTAGGTTGGGAATTCTTATTTCATGATCTATTTTGCAAAGATTGTGATTGGGGAAAACTATTACTTTTACTTTGCATTACTTGATGTCTATGAGCATATTGGCATTTATAACCTCTCAAAATATTGCTAGAATACATAATAGACATCGTCTTTTGTGTAGTGTCATGTTGATGGTGTGTTTCTTGCTTTTTAGGAATATGGCTTCCAATATCATTTTTGTGAAAACCCTTATTATATTTTGCAAGGGATGAGGTATCCCTATTCCCTAAAAAAACTAGTTGGATGTCATTGCATGTGGTTAGTGGATGGTTGGGATCAGGATCGAGACATAAGCAACATTTTTATTGCTAGCTTAAAGGGGTTTTGAGCATGATCAATGCTGGGGATTCATGCCTTTGTATTTTAGAAAGTTCCCTTCTTGGACAAAACCCTTCTTTTGACCATTGACTAATTGATTTTCCCCCATGGAAAAAGAAAGCAACCGAGTGGTCATAGCAATTGTCTATAACTAGTTCCTAGAACTTTGATAGATCTAGTTTGATTCTTGCCATTGTTAAAATTCCTTTCCTATGATCTTAAAGCCCTTTTGGTTTTTCTATCCCCAAGGCGATCTACCATTCTTGGTCAATGGCTAGGGCATAAGGAACCCTAGTATCATGAGAAGTAATATTGAAGATTCAGATTCACATGTTTCGAAGGTAGAGCAGAGTAGAAGTTTTGATTAGCAACACTATTTTAATAATATTAAATATAAATATATTTAATTAGGATTGATTCTAGATAATTATTTTAATCATTTAAATAGACCTAAATTAACTTAGGGTACCATTTTATTTCCTTACATTTGATGAACTCTACAACTTTCAACCTACGTAGTGCTTTGCCCTAGGATTTAGGATTTAATACTTTACTTTTTTTGGATCTAACCATATTTGTGCATTGTATACTTCTCTAGTGTTTGTCAATTCACTAAGTTTTACTTTGTAGATCCTTCCTTGTGCATTTTAATTTTTAGATCTTTTTCATTGATACTTTCTTCTCCATTCCAGGATGTCTACCTTTTTCCCATATGATTTTATGATGATGATATACTTTTCATTGTATATGCTAAAAATTTACATCTTATTAGTTCTCTAAATTAGACTTACATATCTAGATACAAGGACTCATCTAATCTCACCCTATCTTAAGTTCAATTAATCATGATATTGTTTTACCTAATATTAATAATTTAATTATCTCATATTATGATATTACTTCATATATGCTCTTTTAATTTAACCTATTCATGAGTCATGGTCTATTTATATAGGGTCATATTATTCATAACAATTTATCTAATGAGGGTCTCAATTGAATTTCCTTAATTAAAAGTACAATGTGTCTTCTCTCTTATATAATGTCATGCTTAATGAAAATAAAATTTAACAAGAAACTCATGATATCCTCGTGGATGCCTTTTGTATACACCTAAAAATGGCCTAAGAAAATTACTTAAATATTGATTATTTAATTAATAGTTATTCTTGTATCACTAAAAAAATTATTTAATTTATTTAGTTGATTCATTTTATCTTTTTCCTCTAAGCCCAAGTCTTCTAAAATCCTTAATTAAATAAATTTCTAAAATTATTTAATTCCTTGTCATTACATGACAAAGTCAAGTCCTCTAGTTAGTTCATCTCATTCTTCCACTTCATCCACATGTGGCTAGGGAATTAATTTTCTTTAATAATTAAATGAATTATTTATACCTAACAAGCATCTCCAGTCATAAGAAGGGAGAATATCACATGTGCTCACAACACCCAGTCTTTCTCCACCTTCCCTATTATTGAGTTAGCTGTCCCTCCACTTCATTCAGTCAACAATAACTCACAAGACACTTATCTCATGAATCCTATTATTTATTTCACATTCTGATAACTTGAATGTTTATCCCTCCTAATTTCTCTCACAATCATCTAGAGACATTTGACAAGTGTATTTCTCTTCCACATTTTCCTCCACCTTGTCAAAGTAGGAGGAACATCTACTTAGCATTTCTTTCACAATCTAACTATCTCCCTATTATCTCTTCTTCTATTTAACCAACTCAATTCTATCTAATTATCTTCCCAGATTCATTCTCAATTGTTTATTCATGCCACATGGGACCCTAGCCATGAGTTTCCTATAAAGGAGCTCATTCTTCCTCTTTGGAAATTAATTAGTAATTTGGAGATTTTGAGCATAGTTGTGATTTTGATCTTAGCATTGGTTGACTTTGGCTTTGGTTAACATATTAGCATAGTAAATTCTCATATTATATTTATCACAAATATCATCATCTTAATTCATTTTACCATATAGCTTGCATCTCTACTATCATTTTCATCATTATCATCATAGTTTTTGGCATATTAGACTCCATCTAGTTGTATTTTAGATACCATAATCAACTCTTTGAAGTCATTTTGGAGTGCTTAAAGGTTTTGAGAGTGTAAGCTATGAAATGTATTGTTAGGAATATGAAAACAAGTTAAACATTCAACAAAACAAATCAAAAGGAACACTTATGATTAGACCAAAGAAACTAAGCTAAAAACCAAAAGGAATGCAAATGTTGCACTCCCTCAATAAAGTCTTCTTTGTTGAAGAGATGTTGTCCAAAGATGGAGAAATGTGTGTTCAAGATGCTTCAAAATTCAATGTTTTTAGGATGATTTTGGCATTATAATGGCAGTTTGGTAGTTTTTTAGCTCTCAAACTAGCATGGTAACTTTTCTCAAATGGTGGATGATTTGTGAAGAGATGAGGGTTCAATTTATAGGCAAGAGAAGAGGTGAATGGATGGTCAAGATGCAAACCTGAGGAAGGGTCAAGATGCATTTGAGAGAGAGCACATGGATTGTGATTTCTCAAATGCATATCCTTGTGACAAATGTTGCAATGGGAGAGGTTGGAAGGTATGGGGGATTGTGACAATTTTGGGAGATGTGTGAGAGGAAAAATATGTAAGAAGGAGATGGAGTGTGTAAGAGGTGTGTAAGATCATTTAAGGTTGACATGAGATGAAGGAATTGGGGGATGTGAGGATGTGACAAGAGGGTTGACTTGGGTTGGGTTAGGATTTCTTAATCCATGGATTATGATTATGAAAATGCTTAGGAGGTTATTAGGTTTGGATTAAGAGGCAAGTGGAAGAAGTAGGAGGATGTGATGGGAGGAGAGAGAATGAGTGGAGGGTTGGATTAGCTAATCATGGGTCATTAGCTAATTAAGGGTGATTAGTATGTGTGAATGAGTTGGGTTGAGTAGGAACTCAAGGTTAGGTTATTGGGATGAGTTTGGTTAGGGTTAAAGTTAGGAGCCATGTACTTAAATTGGGTTAAATGCATTATTTAATTTCAAGTGGGAGGAAAATGAGGGTTTATGAATTAATTTAAATAGATAAAGGTATCCATTTAAATTAATAGAGGAAAAGAGATTTAATTAATTATCAGACTATGAGTTTGTTATTTAGATAATTAATTGAGCTATCATTAATTAATTAAATTAATTAGCTAGGGGAAGACATAAATTAATTAAATAAATAATATTTAATTAATAAAATTCCTTAGGAGAGAACTAAATATGATTACTAAATTATGTGATCAGATTTAGGTGTCTATATTTTGCCCCTCTTTGACATAGTGTTAAAATAACACTATTTCGAAGAGATTTAAAATAATAGATGACACAAAGAATTGACCAGGTGATGAAGGTGCCCTAGATTATGGGCCACAAGGTTTAGACTGGGTGATGCCCCCTTGAGAGGGTGATAGGGAAAGAGAAAGGGGCCCATACAACATCTTGAAAAGAGGGTAGGACATTGACATAGCTAGCCAAAAAGGGGAATGAATAGGGAAGAAGAGGGTGAAAAGGCAAGAAAGTGGCAAGAGGTAGGAAAAAAGGGAGAAAGTTTGGGTGGAGAGGCTTTGGGGAGGAAAATCAGGTCACGCGAGGCCCTTAATAAGGGTCGGGAAGGCCAGAAATAGGTCATTTGTGCACTTCAAAGCTTAGAAATAGAGTGATTTTGAGTTTTGAATTGGCATAGCGAGTGGCGAGTGTAGGGAGACTGAGGCATCATCCAAAGATCATGAAGAGTGTTCGAAGGCATGGGGTCCCTGACTGACATGTAGGATTGAAAAACTATCTATGTCCTTTTTCCCTTTTTAGCATTTAATGCATGTTCTAGCTAGGTAAGGTGTGATCTCATGGGTGTGGGATTGGTAGAAATGCACTCGAACTTGTGGGATCATGATCCTGTAAAATGTTGGTGGGAAAATGGGTTTGGGAGGGAGGAGGGGATTTTGTGCGGGATCATGCATTTCCCAGAGTTTGGTGAAGTTTTGGTGGGACTGCGATCTCGCTTGAATTTCTCATAGGATTGCGATCTTGAAGCTCTCAAGGACAACACATGAAAAAAAATGTGTTCCCAGGTGGGGAAAAGGAGGTAGGGTTAGAGGCACGAGAATGCGTTCCTGTACCTATATGACTATGAGGGAGATCCATGATCCCACGATGGTAGGATTGCGAGAACATGTAGCTTGCGGGATTACAAGAATTAAGTGCTGTGGGAACATGGGAAAAATAAACTAGGCGGGAATGCAGGGAAAAATGATAGGGGCAAAAGATAGGATAAAAAGCAAGATGGGGACCGACACTTAGGTAGAATTTCTGATAGGAAAGAAACTGACATAGTTGACACTGGGCATTCCAAAATGTATGCAATGAAATGAGGGTTAGGAACACAAAGCTAAACTAAGCATTCAACACACAAATCATTAAAACATCTAAGATTAGACACTACAAAATCAAAGCAATAGAAAGAGAATGCAAACCATAAGCAAACCCAAGAATCTCCCAAAGTAGAAGATTTGTCCAATAAGGATATGTGTGGTCAAAAGCTGATGCTCAAGCTTCAAAATGATCTTTAATGGATGAATGATAATTTTAGCATTATGAAGGTATGAATGTGATTTTTGGCTCTCAAATGGGCATGATAACTTTACATAAAAGGTGGATGATTTTTGAAGGGATGAGGGTTCAATTTATAGGCAAGAGGAGGGTTGAATGGATGGTTGAGATGCAAAGATGGGTAAGGGTCAAGATGCATCCAAGAGAGAGCACATGGATAGTGATTTCTCAAAAGCATAACATTGTGACAAATGTCACGATGAGAGAGGTTGAGAGGAGAGGTCATGATGAAGGGTGCTCCCCTTAATACCACAAACACATAACAGAAATAGAGAAACAAAAACAATAATATGCAAGAACAGAAAATTGGCTTCTTATTATCTCCACAAATGTGGAATTACAAACTTTTAGAATTACAATATGCAAAGCCACATGGGCATTCCCTTACAATATTTTGTAGGACAAAGCCTCGAATCAATACCTAGCTCTACTACCTAGAACTACCCTAGACAACACTACGGGCCTTCTCTATATAGGCAATTTCCACCGCTCGAGAAGGTTCCAAAAATTTAGCCCTTAGGGCCGACCAAACTTAGAATTATTTTGTTTTACAATTTATTACATCAAAGTCGGCTCAAAATGAGTTTTGAAACCCAAACAGAAATTTTGAAAAAAATTATTTTCTGCCATTTTAGGTGACCCAACTTCCGAAGACCATAAGTCATCGCTTGTTGACCTGATTGGCTATTATAACCCCATTTCAGAAATGCCACGAAGCACTCTACAGGCTTGATTGGCAAAAAGCACTTGTCACCCAAATTTTCAACCTCATCTGGGGCCTCTAAAGCCTTCAAAACTGAGTTCAAACTTTTTGTACCCTGCTGCCAATACCAAAAATCTTCAATATCTTCAAAACTACACCTGATCTAGCCATGAAACTTTGCTGGCAGGCTGATATGACTGAGATGAACCTCCATATGTAAAATTAGACATTCCGAGATTGTAAGACCAACTTACTAAAAATAGAAAGTTTCCATAAATAGCAACTCTGCACAAGATAGCCCTTATTGAATACAAAAACAAAAATATTTTTGGGTGATGCAAGATTGCTCTTACACCCAGGATGCTCCTGCATCAGACACCCGAGGTAATTTGAGAAGTGATCCTGTCACGACTCAGGTGTGCAGAGGAAAACCAAGACGGTTAACCTCCTCCTTTGTTAGCCATGATGAATCTTCAACAGGTCATCCTTTCCATTTGACCAAATACTCTTCATATGTCCTGTTCCTTGTGCTTTTGCCAACACGACTATCTAGTATGTCTTCAATCTCCTTGATATCTGAACTGGTTGCTGGAATACTCCACTGTGCTGCTACAAGCTCATCTTCAACACCTCCTTCATGATACTCTGTCAAATTTGAAATGTTAAACATTGGTGAAATATTCAGTTCAGTAGGCAATTCTACCTCATATGCATTTCCTGAATCATGCTTCTTTAGTATCTTACATGACCCAAACTTCTTCATTTTCAACTTGTTATATGTACCAACCGGAAATCGCTCCTTCTACAAATGAACCATGACTTCATCTCCAACCTGAAATTCCTTATGCCTCCTTTTCTCATCTGCCTTAGCCTTATACTGTGCATTCATTTTGGTAATATGCTTCCTCACCTCCTCATGGACGTTCTTCAAGTGTTCTGCAAAATCCTTAGCTTCAGCACTACTTATTTCTTCTTTATTTATCTTTCTCAATTTAGATGCATTTCTTGGACTACTTCCATATACAATCTGGAATAGTGATTTACCAGTGCTCCTATTGACAGAATTATTGTATGCAAATTTTGCCTGTGGTAAAATCAAATCCCATCCTGTTGGCTTATCTCCAACCAAACATCTCAGCAAATTTCCCAAACTTCTATTCACCACCTCTGTCTGTCCATCAGTCTGTGGATGATGTGATGAACTAAAATTCAAATTTGTCTTCAACTTTTTCCACAATGTCTGCCAGAAATATCCAACAAATTTAGTATCTCGATCTGAAACTATGGTCTTTGGCAAACCATGTAGTCTCACCACTTCTCTGAAAAACAATTTTGCTACATGAACAACATCATTAGTCTTCTTGCAGGGAATGAAATGTGCCATCTTCAAAAATCTGTCAACTACTACAAAAATTGAATCATGTCCCCGCTGTGTCCTCGGTAAACCAAGAACAAAGTCCATACTGATATCCTCCCAAGGCTTTTCTAGTATAGGTAATGGCTGATATAACCCTGTATTCTGCTTCACTCCTTTTTCCATCTAACATACTCTACAACTCTGTACAAACTTCTTCACATCTTGCTACAACTGTGGCCAATAATAATTCTCACCAACCAAAGCAAGGGTTTTATCACGACCAAAATGTCTAGCCAATCCTCCACTATGCTTCTTTTTGATGAGATTCTCTCTCATAGAACTTCTTGGAATGCACAACTGACTCCCTCTAAATAGCATATCATCTTGGATGATGAAATCTAGCCATTTCGTCCTATCTAGAGTAACAGGTTCTGTACAAGCTTTCCAAGCTTCACCAAAATCAGGATCCTTTGGATAAAATTTTTTGAGTTCCTTGAACCCAACCACTTCAATCTGCATCTCTATCAGCAATAGTTGCCTTCTGCTAAGAGCATCCGCAACCCTATTAGACTTTCCACTCCTATGTTTCAAAACAAATGTATAACTCTGCAAAAACTCAACCCATTTCAAATGCCTCTGATTCAACTTTCCTTGACTATTTAAATATTGCAAAGCTTGATGATCAGTATACAAAACAAACTCCTTAGGAAGAAAATAATGTCTCCACTTCTTTAATGCCTGAACTATAGCATAAAATTCCTGATCATAGATAGAATATTTTCTCTTGGCATCATTTAACTTCTCACTGAAATAAGCAATAGGTTTACCTTCTTGGCTCATAACAGCTCCTATTGCAGTACCACTAGCATCACAATCTACTTGAAACACCTTATTAAAATCTGGAAGTGCTAAAACAGGTTGTTCTGTAACTTTTTGTTTCAACAATTGAAAACTCTTTTCTGCCCCATTAGTCCACTTAAACTCTTTTCTATCCCCTCTCATTGTTTCAGTCAAGGGTCCACAAATACTGCTAAAATTTTTGATAAAATTTCTGTAAAAGCTAGCCAAACCATGAAAAGATCTTACCTTAGTAGCACTCCTTGGAGTAGGCCATTCAAGGATAGCCTGTACCTTCTCTGGGTCCATTTTTAGACCTTCTACTGAAACTACAAATCCCAAATACACAAACTCTTTCTTCACAAAACTGCACTTCTTCAAATTAATCAACAATTTTTCATCTTTCAACTTCTCAAACACCATACGAATATGCATCATATGTTCCTCCAATGTCTTGCTAAAAATCAAAATATCATCTAGGTAAACAATGACAAACTTACCCAAAAATTCTTTCAGAACCTCGTTCATGAGCCGCATGAAAGTGCTCGGTTTATTGGTTAGCCCAAAAGGCATGACTAACCACTCATACAGTCCTTCCTTTGTCTTGAAGGCAGTATTCCATTCATCTCCTTCTCTGATTTGAATCTGGTGATATCCACTCTTTAGATCTATCTTTGAGAAATACACAGCTCCACTCAAACAATCCATAATATCATCCATTCGTGGCAATGGAAACCTATACTTGATTGTGATCTTATTTATTGCTCTGGAATCTGTACACATCCTCCATTCTCCATTCTTCTTTGGTGCTAATACTACTGGTACAGCACAGGGAGTCAGAATCTCATGGATCAATCCTTTCTGCAACAACTCATGTACTTTTCTGTTCAATTCCTCACTTTCTGCTGGTGTCATTCTGTGTGCTGCCTTGTTTGGAAAACTAGCTCTCAGAATCAAATCCATCTGATGACTGATCTTCCTTACCGATGGTAATCCATCAGGTACATTATCAGATACAATATCCTGAAACTCATTCAACAAATCTGCAACCTCTACAGGTACATCCTCTACTTCTTCTTTACTAGCTTTTGGAATTAAAGAAAAACACACATGCTCATGCCTCATAGCATCTAGGAATTTTCTTCTATCAAAAAATGTTATTCTTGCATTACCACATACCTTTTCTTCGGTCTCCTTCAATGGCTTTAGCTTATGTCGCACTCCATCCTTTGTTAGGGAATAGGTATTCGCACGACCATCGTGTACAACACATCTATCAAACTACCACAGTCTACCCAACAACATATGACATGCATCCATAGAGATGATATCACATAGTACCTCATCTTGGTACCCGCCGATCTTGAACTTTACCAGGCACTATTCACTGACCATGACCTTGTGGTCATCTTGCACCTAGGCAATCCGATATGGATGTGGGTGTTTCTGTCTCTTGAGCTTCAACTTTGTCACCATCTCTTTTGACACCAAATTGTGAGTGCTTCCACTATCGATAATCACATCACATCATTTACCCTCACACTTGCATCTAGTGTGAAATAGGCTCCTCCTTTGTTCAGGTTCATTCTCACCACTCAGCAAAACTCTTTTGTCAATTAGCGTTTCTCCTCTTTCAGCATCTTCAAAATTTGATGATCTAGCATCTTCATCTACATGTGCAACTCTGGCCTGACCTTCATTTCTCCTATCTGTTCTACCTTGGCACTGAGGACATTCAAATGCCCTATGACCTTCCTCTCCACAGTGAAAACATGTTCCACGGAAGCCTCCTCTTCCAGATCCTTGTCCTCTTCCTCTTCCTCTCTGATCTCTATTACTCTAATCCTGGAAACAATTGGAATTATTTCCTCTCTGATTCTGACTGCTACTGGCCTCATCCTTCTTTTTCGGATCTTCATTTCAGCCACCATATGACCGTCCACCAGATCTTCCACCATGACCTCTTCCATTTTGTCTGCTCTCAAACTTCTTGTTCAGCTTTTCCTCTACTTTTAGGGCAAACTGGTATGCCTCCTCAATACTTTTCATTCGAACCAAATTCAACTCCTCCTAAATGCTTGGCCTTAACCCATTAAGGTATTGGGCAACTTTTTCCTTATCAGCTTCTGCATGGCCTGTTCTGATGAGGAGTCGATAGAACTCCTTTGTATAATCCTGAATAGATCTTCCTACTTGCTTCAAACTTTGCATTCTCTTTAGTAGGTCAAGCTTATAATCAACAGGAATGAACTGTCGCTTCAATTTATCCACCATCCGATCCCATCTTGTGATTTTATCTTTCCCTCTTCTATTTCGCTCCAATTGAATTTCTTGCCACCAGATCTTCGCATAACCTTTCAATCTGGCCTTCACAAATTTGACCCTATCAGGATCCTCAACATCTTCATACTCAAAATATTCTTCACATTCATTGATCCAGTCGATCAATTCCTCTGGGTTAAGATTTCTAGAAAATATAGGAACCTCAATCTTAGGTCTTTTCTCAATCTTGGAAATCACTCGAAAAAGTCTTTCTTCCTCCTGGTTCATAATTTCAGCTTCTCCTTCTTGATATTCTTCTTCGGCTTCATCCTTGCTTTCGTCTCTAACATTAAGATTCATTCCTCTGCGAATCTCTTCTTGCAATGCTCACACTTGTCTCTGCAACTCTCTAACCTCAGGTGTCACAACACCAGCTCTTCCGCCACGTTCTCTTCGTGGAGGCATTTTTGCGATGCGCACTGAAACCCTAACCATGGTCCTGGTGCAAACTGCCTCAAAGTCGGCGATCTATTTACACAGTCAGGAACTCCTGCTCTGATACCACTTGATGAAGGGTGCTCCCCTTAATACCACAAACACATAACAGAAATAGAGAAACAACAACAATAATATGCAAGAACAGAAAATTGGCTTCTTATTATCTCCACAAATGTGGAATTACAAACTTTCAGAATTACAATATGCAAAGCCATATGGGCATTCCCTTACAATATTCTGTAGGACAAAGCCTCGAATCAATACCCAGATCTACTACCCAGAACTGCCCTAGACAACACTACAGGCCTTCTTTATATAGGCAATTTCCACCGCCCGAGAAGGTTCCAGAAATTTAGCCCTTAGGGCTGACCAAACTTAGAATTATTTTGTTTTACAATTTATTACATCAAAGTCAGCTCAAAATGAGTTTCGAAACCCAAACAGAAATTTTGAAGAAAATTATTTTTTGCCATTTCAGGTGACCCAACTTCCGAAGACCATAAGTCATTGCTCGTTGACCCGATTGGCTATTATAACCCCATTTCGAAAATGCCACGAAGCGCTCTACAAGCTTGATTAGCACAAATCACTTGTAACCCAAATTTTCAACCTCATCTGGGGCCTCTAAAGCCTTCAAAACTAAGTTCAAAGTTTCTATACCCTGCTGCCAATACCGAAAATCTTCAATATCTTCAAAACTACACCTGATCTAGCCATGAAACTTTGCTGGCAGGCTGATATGATTGAGATGAACCTCCATATGTAAAATCAGATATTCCGAGATCGTAAGACCAACTTACTAAAAATAGCAAGTTTCCATAAATAGCAACTCTGCACAAGATAGCCCTTATTGAATACAAAAATAGAAATATTTTTGGGTGATGCAAGATTGCTCTTACACCCAGGATGCTCCTGCATCAGGTCAAATCCTTGAGGAAATTGACCATTTTGGGAAGAGGGATGGGAGACAAAGGTGTAAGAGGGAGATGGAGTGTGTAAGAGATGTGTAAGAGCATTCATGGTTGACATGATATTTTGGGGTTGGGAGATGTGAGGATGTGATATGAGGGTTGACTTAGGTTTGCTAACCCATTTGATTAGGATTGTGCAAATGATTAAGGGGTGATTAGGCTTGGATTAGAGGGCAAGTGGGAGAATTAGGAGAATGTGATGGGAGGAGAGAGAATGAGTGGACAGTTGGATTAGCTAATCTGCATGGGTCATTAACTAATTAAGAAGGATTAATATGTGTGAATGAGTTGGGTTGGGTTGGAACTAGAAGTTAGGTGGTTGGGATAGGTTAGGTTAGGGGTTAAAGTTAGGAGCCATGTGCTCTAATTGAATTAAATGCATTATTTAATTCTAAGTGAGAGGTAAGAGATTTATTAATTAATTTAAATAGATAAATGTATTTATTCAAATTAATAGAGGAAGGGGATTTTATTAATTAAATGGTTATGGGTTGCCATTAGATTAATTGGACTATAGTTAATTAATTATTTTAATTAACTAGAAAGGTAACATTAATCAATTAAATAATGCATGACTATTCAATCAATAATGCAAGTAAGATGACTAAATTTAATTAAAATCGTTAATGAAATTTAGGTGTCTACAGAGAGTAAGACAACAAAACTAGAACTCAAAAGCAACAATGACAATGGAAAAAGCATGAAGGATAGTTACAAGGTAAAATTTTAATTTTAATTCTATTTTTCATAGTTTCATTGGCATTTCTTGATAAAAGTAGAATTTTTAGGGTAGTTTGTGGTATACTTTGTTAGTTTTACATAGCAAGATTTCAAGTACATATTTTTGGCACCCATTGTGGGGATTTACCTCATTTTTTAACAAGTTTTTGAGAGCACATTCATCACCTAAGTTTTCACATTCGCAATAGAGGCACAAAAATTCATAGAACCAAAATCTAACTATTTTTTTGGCTTATTTGACAAAATCATGTTTTTCTATGATTCTATGCATTTATAAATTTCTACTACACTTTTGTTAGTTTGCGTTGCACATATATTACTTTCTCTTGTGCATATATGATCTGCTTCTGTGCATACATACCTATTTCTGCACATTCATAACAGTTTCTTTTATTCCTAGGATAGTTTGTAGTTTGTTCTGATTTTGACTTGGTTTTTGGGCTAATCTTCATCTTACAAGTTTTTTTTAGCATCATTATGATTGTCCAAGACTATAAGATCAAACTATTGACTTTTATTGATAGGGTTTTTATTTTAGATACACTTCATTTCTAGTGTTTTCATTAGTGTAGTTGCACTTAACTTAATTAGAAAGTTTAAAGAATCCACTATTTTACATGTTTGGAGGAGTTTGCAATTGGATTATTGCTTTCAAAATTCTCATTTTGTGTTTAGATTAAAGTAGTTTCACCCTTTTGATAAAAATATAAAATAAAAGTACCCTTCCCCTTGCCTTCTAATGAATCTTAGGTGTAAGAGAAATCATGTTTGTATTTCTCTCTAGAGAGGCCTACCTTGGTGGAAAAATAGGTGCTCAACCCAAGGGAATAATATTTTAAGTGGTTTTTTCAATTTGACCTACTATATAAATGTGGATGCAGAGAAAGACATAGTTCGACTAGTATTAACGTATAACATATAGTTCCATTCTGAAATAGGGCCTACCTTTGAGTATATCAGTCGATTGTAGCAAGAGTAGATAAAACCTTAAGTGGTTTACTAATGCTCGTATCATGTTAAGAGTCTCAAATAATAACTAGAAACCTTAGTTTAGAGGCCCACATTATTATTATCCTATTGGTAAATAGATTTGTCACTACAGTTGTTTCCTTGAAAATGACCTTGTTTTCCCTGTGAGTAGTGACAAATGTGCTAGAATGATTGGAGAGATTGCAACTAGATCACGATCAAATTGTTATCTTCCTTTGTATTTGAGAGGGGAAGTTCCCTCGTATGATGGGGTATTTGTATTTTTCTGTATGTTTAACCAGAAAGTACTAAAATGAGAAACCATCAAACTAAAAGAGAGTAAATAACAAAAAGCCTATGGTAGACATATGAATACTAAATAGGCTTTCACAATGGATACCAATTACAAAGGAGACTTAACACAACATGATTTTGATATGCAATAGTGATGAAAGAAGGAAAACACATGTCAACATATGATGAAACATGTTACCTAAATACATTGAAATAAGGATACCAGGGTATGATTGTATTTCATCATTTACATCTTTTGAATGAAGCTAATGAATTGCACCAATACATAAAGGTATCATCAATTCAACATACAATAAATTGATGATAATTGTAGGCTACGGTTTATCTGTATATGTTTTGAAAGGCATAAACAAGCAAACGTTAGACTAATCTAAACATCTATATCAGTTCAAAATCATAAACATAAAAAACCAAGCCACCTCAGATTGAGCCAAAATAAATGCATTCAAACATTGTTTGATTTGCTTTAATTATGAGGGATGTGGGTGTGCTCTCAAATCACATGGATAAGATCCCCAATGCATGCTAAAAATGATTTTAACTAATCGAAGATATGCTATGATGCTGAAATGATTAGAAAAGCTTGAATAAAACTAAGTTCAATCCATTAAGCTATTCTAAGATGTGTTAAAAAGCATGAAATCTAACAATATTATAAAAAAGATAAGATCTAGAATGAATTTAGCATGATAACAATGCATGAAGATAAAAACTAAGCTAATGGATTGCTCTTGGAAGAGAGACTATTTATAGATTTGAGGAAGGGCTTGGGGTAGAGATAATGATGGACTTTCATGGGTTGAAGGCTCAAAGGTCAAATTTAAGATTTTCTAGAAGAGTCTAGAGGTTATAGGGTTTTCTAAAGAATATCTAGGATTTTAAGATTTAAATAAATGTTAAATTTATTTAAAGGAGTTCATTGAGGACTTTATTTATCAAATGAGTTTAATAAGTAAGAGGGATTATCATGGTCAAGGTTGCTCACACATGTGTGAGCAACACTAGGGAAGTGTGCAAGGGAGACCAAAGGGTAAGAGGAGACATGGGCTTCATTAATGGCTTGTAAGAGTCATTAATGAGGATGTAAGAAACATTTATGAGGGGTTTTGACCCAAAGTCAAAGTTTGAAGGGTTAGGCTAAGAAATGTGGGAATCACCCTTTAATTAGGTTTAGAGTGAGATTAGGAAATTCGAGAAGAGGTTATGAATTTCTAAAAGATTTCTAAGGTTTTAGGATTTAAATAAATATTTTATTTATTCAAAGGATTTTTGGTCAATTTATCAATTAATAATGAATAAATAGGGGAAAATCACTCAAACTTGATTTAAATGATTTGGGGAGGGATTCTTTAATTAAAGATATTTAATTAAAATATGACGATTTAATGACATAAAAATTAATTAATTAATTAATTAATAAATGATGATGTCATCGGGGTTTTCGTAAAATAAAAATATTTTTATTTTCTAAAGGATTTTTAGGTGTCTACATTTTTCCCCTCTTTGATGCGATGTCGTAAGTGGTGTGGCATCAAAGACAAAAAAATAAGATACCTTGGGCTAGGATTTAGAGGAATAAGGGATTGTGCCCCCTCGAGAAAATAACACAAAGAGGAAACATTGTAGAATTTTCTCAAAAGGAAATAGAAAAGAAGGGGAAGGAATGAAGGGACAAGGGAGGTTGGATGCTAGAATGTAGGCTATGGTTTATGTGTATTTGTTTTAAAAGGTGTATACAAGCAAACATTAGACTAATATAAACATCTATATTAGTTCAAAATCATAAACATAAGAAACCAAGCCACCTCAGATTGAACCAAAACAAATGCATTCAAGCATTGTTTGATTTTCTCTGATTATGAGGGATGTGGGTGTGCTCTCAAATCACATGGATAAGATCCCCAATGCATGCTAAAAATGATTTTAACTAAATGAAGATGTGATATGATGCTCAAATGATTAGAAAAGCTTGAATAAAACTAAGTTCAATCCATTAAGCTATTCTAAGATGTGTTAAAAAGCATGAAATCTAACAATATTATCAAAAAGCTAAGATCTAGAATGAATTTAGCATGATAACAATGCATGAAGATAAAAACTAAGCTAATGGATTGCTCTTGGAAGAGAGACTATTTATAGATTTGAGGAAGGGCTTGGGGTAGAGATAAGGATTGACTTTCATGGGTTGAAGGCTCAAAAGCCAAATTTAGGACTTTCTAGAAGAGTTTAGAGGTTCTAGGGTTTTCTAGAGAATATCTAGAATTTTAGGATTTAAATAAATGTTAAATTTATTTAAAGGAGTTGGTTGAGGACTTTATTTATCAAATGAATTTAATAAATAGGAGGAATTATCATGGTCAAGGTTGCTCACATGTGTGAGCAACACTAGGGAAGTGTGCAAGGGAGACCAAAGGGTAAGAGGAGACATGGGCTTCATTAATGGCTTGTAAGAGTCATTAATGAGGATGTAAGAAGCATTTATGAGGGGTTTTGACCCAAAGTCAAAGTTTGAAGGGTTAGGCTAAGAAATGTAGGAATCACCCTTTAATTAGGTTTAGAGTGAGATTAGGAAATTCTAGAAGAGGTTATGGATTTCTAGAAGATTCCAAGGTTATAGGATATAAATACATATTTTATTTATTTAAAGGATTTTTGGTCAATTTATCAATTAATAATTAATAAATAGGAGAAAATCCTTCAAAGTAGATTTAAATGATTTGGAGAGGGATTCTTTAATTAAAGATGCTTGATTAAAATAGGAGGATTTAATGACATAAAAATTAATTAATTAATTAATTAATAAATGATGATGTCATCAGGAGTTTTCGGAAAATAAAAATATTTTTATTTTCTAAAGGATTTTTAGGTGTCTACAATAATAACTCACAAACATATTTGATATATAAAAATCAAATACTTTCTTAATTATCTCTTTGAAAATGTACAAATTCAAAAACCCTTTCTGTACATAGTGTAAATCCAAAAATTTCTTAGAAATTTCTCTAGCCTTTCTCCTTCATAAGAGTCCCCCCTTTTACATTCTCAAAATTCCTTTATATAGGCTTGTCCCCTTGTAACTACCTAATTTTCTAAGTTAATTACTAACTTTTTTTTGTGCAATTTCAGCCAGGTTATTAACTTTACAATTTTTGTGTAAAAATAATTATTTGCTTAACCTTGACTAAAAGTGACATAAGTCACTATTTATAAACAAAAGACATGGACATTTCTATCTAACGTTCACTTTAACAAAATATCTCTCATCTCAATCAATTTGATAGTTTGCCTTTGATTTCACATCTTTCATACTTATCTGACAGGGCATTTCCAATCAAATCATTTGGCCAAATCTCAGTTTCTTCATGTTTCAATGTATGTTCATAACCTATTACAAATCTCTCATCTTGACACGGGCAGTGGAATTTGACTTTATAACTACCAATTTACTTTTGCTCAAAAATCTCTTTAGCTGAAATTTAATAAATCTTTATCTTGAAATATAGCTTGCAATCAATGTTTTCCACGAGATGACATGTTATTTGAAGACTATGTGAAACATTTCATAGTGCCATGTCTATGATTCTATGTACTGGATACACTTGCCCAATCATCTGCTCTGAGATTTTCTCAATGACTTTATTTTCTGCAGATCTTGTAATCTCTTTATTGTGTGAGATTACATTTCTTTCTGGCATTTTGTCAGAAAATTATGATATGTTTCATACAAGTCCACATTTTTATTAGAGAAATTCAAACTATAATATTTGTTAAAGGCTCCCCAACATCATGCTTTGATGGACGTCCATACGGTGATTCTAAGCTCCCACTACAATAGAGGCCTTGATCATGCTAGTTAAGGTTGTGGAATTTAGGGTTGTAGGACATTAAACCCTAACCAAAATAACCTTGGAGAGAATAACCTAGTCATAATAACTCAAGGACAAAATAACCCAGGGTCATAATAACCCAAGCTTAAATAACTCATGGTCAAAATAACCCATGGATAAAATATGCCCATAGGAATATAGAGAAAAAAAAAACAAAAACTTATAAATTACATGTATGTTGCTAAAAAAATTTATTATTCAAAATTTCAATTAAAGTGTCAAATTATGAGTGATGCCTCGTATATAATCTAAATTGTTATGGTTGTCATAATCATCAATTAATTTTTTTAGTCTTTCTTTGAGCTCATGGTATTTTTTCCTGCTTGGTTGCCCATATTATCCAGCCATATATTTCTTCATTCTATTCTCTTGGAGACCCTATTCTTTTTTCATTGCTTTGATGAATTCTCATACTGAGTTGTGTGATGTTTGAAACAATTCACTAAATCCTCCATGCCATCCCTCAATAGTATTATTGGTTTTGGGAAGATCATCTTGAGTAGTTAAATAACAATTCCATATTGTGATTGGAAACTTTGGTGATCATCTCTTGCCTCTTCTAGTTAGTCTACCAATCCACGTGTCTCTAAAATGATCAATTATGAGTTGCAAAGTCTCCTCATATCTCCTCATATTATTTGACTTTTGTAGTTTCCATAGCCTCCATTTAAAATGTTCTCTCGGATTGGTTTAATTCTTTCTACACGATCTAAATTATAATGTTCTAATTGATTTTATGTCATTTCTAGTTTACTATCTTAATCTAAAATAACCACAGGTTATTATCTTCATGGGTTATTTTGACCAAGGGTTATTCTGTCCATGGATTATTATGACCCTGGGTTATTTTGTCCTTGGATTATTATGGCAGAATTATTGTGTCAAGGGTTATTTTAGCTGGGTTATTATGTTTGAATACCGGAATTGAGTATTGAGCCCTCCAAGTTTATATGCGTGAAACTTTAGATAAATCCTTATCACCAAACTCCATTTGCCACAAATCTATTTTCATGTCATTTTATTCTTTGAAACACAAATACATTAGGTATTTTCTTAAATAATCTTGTGCTGCTGTAAACACTTAAGCTCACAGGTTTTGCGCGAAGATTGGGAGGATGTTCGCAGAGGTTTGTGGAAGCTTTAATTCTTCCATATACACTTTGTCTGAAAGTGTTTAAAGCTTTTTCAATCAATTATTTATGTGTAAAATCGTGTCAACATTTCTTGAACTGACATATCTTTGAGGCATTATGTCAAACAGTGTATGTGTACCATGCATGTGGCTCCATAATTCTTTAAGGTCTTATGTCAAATGAATCAGACTCATTTCATGGTTTGCATGCATTCCTTCGTGAGAACCTCCAACTATAGTATCTAAACAAAAATCTCCTTATCATTATGCTTTGATGGTTGTTCATAATATTGTTTTAAAGATCCCATTTTCACGCAGGCTGCTTGCAAAGCTTGCGGTGTCTGGCTTTACATCTTTGAAATTCCATTGTGTCAAATTATTCACATGCGTAGTGTTCCTATCGGCTTTAATGGATGTTTTTCCTTTTTACCACATAAAAATCCATTACAAAAAATTCTATTTCGTATACCCTGCAATCTCCTAGGAATCCTTTTTAACAAATCGATTTCATGTGCAGGCATTACTTTCCATGAGACAACATTCCATTTTGACCCTGACATTTTATCCAATCTCAGGCCAACATGCTTTATGCTTCCACACTTGACATATATGCTAACAAGAGCATTGAGCAAAATTTATGCGTATTGTCAATGAGTTCACACTTTGGGTTGTGTATCAACCAGCTGCATTCTACTTATATCATGTGACAAGAAACCTCATTTGTATTGCACTGAGATGAATTTCCATAACCTTGTTATTGCTCCCTCTACACTCATGACACTTCTTTGATGCATTTTTGCAAGTTTTAGCTCCCTGTCATTTTGTGTGTATCTAACGAACAAACATTGCATTTCATGAAATGACACTTCTTTGAGGCGCTCTGTCGAACACTTTAGGAACGTTGTCAATGATTCCACTGGTTGCATAAATATCTAGCCCAACGGTCTTTCATATCTGATACAACCTTCGATTCTTATTAACTTTATACCAAAAACTCATGGTCACATCCGCCACTGGTCTAATTGGCATCATAATAATAATGTTTAGAGCATCCTCAAGCTAACCACCGCAGGTACAAAGGCGGTATCATTTCATTCCATTTATTTGGCGGCATCTCTTTATGGCATTTTGTAAAACACTACGCAAACTTAGTATATGTTGATACATTGTGTAATCAAACCGTATATATGGTTCACATTCTTTGCATGTCCTTCTACTTTAGTTTGCATTTGCTTTAAAGTTTCTAAAGTCACTGTTCAACAAATCCACTCTGAACATATCGGGTAACATTGCAGTCCATGAGATAAACTCGATGTTTAAGGCATTATGTCAAACAATTAGCAGCCACGGGGGCCTGACAGCTACTACGCCCGCTGAAGACTCTCACCTAGATGAAGGAGGTCACGGGTAGGTTGTGGAGTTCGGGCTTACCCCAGTGATGACACATGCTTGAAAGCTTCAAAAGACTTTTCAATATATCCACTTTTATGCATATCCAACAAGCATAAAATTTAATGAGGCCGCATACCTTTGAGATAGTCTGTCAAACAGTTCAGAAGCTTTTTCGATGACTCCACATTTAGAATACATTCTGTCATCGTGGAACCCACGAGACCATAATTATGAGGCATTTTATACATCAGTTCTCAGTAGATTGTTTACGCTTCTTGTTTTTCTATATACAACTGTCTAAACATCTATTTTAAGGCTTTCCATATGGCACGGGCAGGGAGGATGCTTGTAGGGTTCTGGAGGTCGGCTCATATACCAGTTACTTGCAAATGTTTGAAAGTTTCCATCCCCAATTGAACAAATTCATTTAATGCATATCTTGTAAAAATATGAGACCACGTCTATCAGGAATTTTGACAAACATTTCAGGTGCATGACCCGGACTTCAATCAACCAAGGCATTTTGTCGAACAATTTGATGTATATCTTTGTGATTCCACATAATGAGTTCTTTGAGGCATACAAACGAATGGTGACTATTGGTTATGATCTTTCATTTTTGATACATTCACAATCTAATTCGTTTCCAAATATGACAGATAGGCATCTTTAGTACGGGTTTTGTGGCTTGCTGATTGTGTTAAATTGAATATTAACAAATCCATTTTGTGGATATCCACTTTGGTACTCGTGCTTTACAACATCTAACAAAAATCTGCACAGATGGTTTCTCACCTTCTGTTCCAGAGGAGATATGGGCGAAGGTTGTATTTTGAATGAATGTTCACCAGAATGTTTCCAACGGCAATATCTGACAAAGACTGCCTTCCATTCAGCTTGAGAGGATGTCTGTACTTTTCCCACATTCCCCATTTTGAGAACTGAGAAGAACAAGAGTAACTGAATCTTTGATTAGCAAACCTCTTACCTTTTCTTATTTTTAAAGGTCGAATTAACCTTTGTAAATTTTAAAACAAGTTAATTAACTCTTTGTACTTTCTGGGCAAAGTAAATTAACTTATATAATTTGCAGTGAATTTACTTTTATAAGTTGCAGTGTTTTCAAAAAGTTAATTAACCATTTATGTTTTTGCAATAGGTTAATTAACTATTTTATTTTACCTTTTTCATAAAGGTTAATTAATTTCTTTTTATTTCATAAGGGTAATGAATCTTGAGAAATCGTATGAAAAGTGGAGAATGATTAATTTGCGATAACTTTTTTGACTGAGGACAGCTTTTTCATAAATTAAAATTGTGGGCTCGAGAAGAGGAGCATTCCAATTCAACTAATTAATAATATCAAGATGATTCCACCAAATTGTTTGGTATTTTCTGGTTCAAACCTCAATGTCTTTTCTTTGCAATAGGACTCGTGATTTCAATTATGGAAAGGTTAAATATAAGATGAATGCCAAAAATTGAAACTGAAACCACACTAATTGACTTCAATATTCACTACATGAAATAAAAAATCAAGTAATGAACATAACCAACAACACATAAACACTAAGATTTTATACATGAAAAACCCAAACTGGAAAAAACTACACTGAATAGTTGCTCACAATGATAATTTAGTATTTCATTCCATTTATTTGGCAGCATCTCTTTATGGCATTTTGTAAAACACTTTGCAAACTTAGTATGTGTTGATACATTGTGCAATCAAACCGTATATATGGTTCACATTCTTTGCATGTCCTTCTACTTTAGTTTGCATTTGCTTTAAAGTTTCTGAAGTCGCTGTTCAACAAATCCACTTTGAACATATCGGCTAACATTGCAGTCCATGAGATGAACTCGATGTTAAGGCATTCTGTCAAACAATTAGCAGCCACGGAGGCCTAGCAGCTTCTACAACCGCTGAAGACTCTCACCTAGATGAAGGAGGCAACGGGTAGGTTGTGGAGTTAAGGCTTACCCCAGTGATGACACATGCTTGATAGATTCAAAAGACTTTTCAATATATCCAATTTTATGCATATACAACAAGCATGGAATTTAATGAGGCAGCATACCTTCGGGATGGTCTGGCAAACAGTTCAGAAGCTTTTTTGATGATTCCACTTTTAGCATACATTCTGTCATCGTGGAACCCACGAGACCATAATTATTTGAGGAATTTTAAACATCAGTTCTCAGTAGATTGTTTACTCTTATTGTTTTGTTATATGCAACTGTCCAGACATCGATTTTAAGGCTTCCAATATGCCACGGGCAGGGAGGACGCTTGCAAGGTTCTGGAGGTCGGCTCATATACCAGTTACTTGCAAATGTTTGAAAGTTTCCATCCCCATTCGAACAAATTCATTTAATGCATATCTTGTAAAAATATGAGACCACGTATGTGAGGAATTTTGATAAACATTTTAGGTGCATGCCCTGGACTTCAATCAACCAAGGCATTTTGTCAAACAATTTGATGTATATATCTTTGTGATTGCACATAATGAGTTCTTTGAGGCATACAAACGAATCATGACTATTGGTTGTGATCCTTCATTTTTGATACATTCACAATCTAATTCGTTTCCAAATATGACAGAGAGACATCTTTAGTACAGGTTTTGTGGCTTGCTGATTGTGTTAAATTGAATATTAAAAAATCCATTTTGTGTATATCCACTGTGGCACTCGTGCTTTACAACGTCTGACAAAAATCTGCGCAGATGGTTGCTCGCCTTCTGTTCAAGAGGAGATATGGGTCAAGGTTTTATTTTGAATGCATGTTCACCACAACGTTTCCAACCACAATATCTGACAAAGACTGCCTTCCATTAAGCTTGAGAGGATGTCTATACTTTTCCCACAGTCCCCATTTCGAGATATTTGATTAGCAAACCTCTTACCTTTGCGTATTTTTAGAGGTCGAATTAACCTTTCCAAATTTTAAAACAAGTTAATTAACCCTTTGTACTTTTGGGAGAAGTAAATTAATTTTATAATTTGCCTGTTTTCAAAAAGTTAATTAATCATTTATGTTTTTGCAAGAGGTTAATTAACTATTTTATTTTGCATTTTTCACAAATGTTAATTAACCTCTTTTTCTTTTACGAATCTTGAGAAATCACACGAAAAGTGGAGAATGATTAACTTGGGATAACTTTTGGCAGAGGAAAGCTTTTTCGAAAATTCAAATTGTGGGCTCAAGAAGAGGAGTATTCCAATTCAACTAATTAATAACATCATTCCACCAAATTGTTTGATATTTTCTCAATCAAACCTCAGTGGCCTTTCTTTGCAACAGGAGTCATGATTTCAATTATGGAAAGGTTAAATATAGGATGAATGCCAAAAATTGAAGATATTGGCTGAGGAGACATTGAGTCTTTGGAAAGCTATTATTTTCAACATGAAAGTTTAAATTTTGGGTATGTAGATATTAAGGCAACATATTCAAACATTGCAATACATTTCAATTCAAGGGCAAGGAAGAATTTGCCCCCAAGATACTCACCATAGGCTATTTATAGCATTGCCTCCCTATCTATTGGCCCTCAAAAAGAAAAAAAATTGGGTGCACCCATTCTAGGTGTGAGAAAGCTTCTTGAGTCAATTAAGGTTTAAAGTTGTGGGCTATGGTATCATAATGAAGCCTTTTCTTAGGATATAAAGTGTTTGAATTGTCTTCGTTTGTGTTAATACTAGTGAAAATTTGGGCTTTTTTTTACGAAGCCTTGAACATACACGTTTACATTAGATTTTAAGAAAAAAATCATTGTGTCTATATTGTCTGTTACATTTTCTTGCAAAAAAAAATAAAAAAATAGAAAATTGATCAAAAATTCCAACAAAAGACATTGAATTTTTATGAAAAATCATAAAAAACATAGAATTGTGCATTTATCCTCAATTTCTACACATTTTTAGATTTCTGCATTACATACATAGACTTTTCTTGTGTGCATTTATATAATCTTTTTTGTGTATTTGTGATATGATGATGCACATCTGTCATAAAGAATTGAAAAGTAGGGTTTTAGAATTCAACAAAAATATTTTTAGATACCCTTTTCCATTAGGAGTCCACTAAAATATTTATGTTGAACACACTCTAGATGCCGCAAGAGGGGGGGTGGGGGGGTTGGGGAAAATTATTATAAATTGAAACCACACTAAACGACTTCAATATTCACCATATGAAATAATAAGCAAGTAATGAACATAATCAACAACACATAAACACTAAGGTTTTATACATGGAAAGCCCAAATTGGGAAAAACCACGGTGAGTAGTTGCTCACAAAGATAATTCACTGATGTATATATTATGATTATAAAAGATGGTAGTGTACACACTAAATAGTGCACTTCTCTAAGTCATTACATCCAAGAGAATCCATGAATGGGAAACCTTAGAAAGCGACCTAGAGCTCCCTATGAATAAAGTTGCAAGGATTTTAAGATTGCTCTTAGCTAGAGCTACAAAGCTTATGACCTTGCTAGTCAACCACACAATGGGAGATTCCAATGAAGACAAGGGCAAGAATGCCAATATCCTCAAGAATCAATATGAAATGCAATCCACTACTATGCTATGAAGAAAGTGCAAGCTAAGCTATGGACATGAAAGAACAAGTATTAAAAAGCCTCCTAATTAAGCTATTTGAGCTAATCTATAGCATAAAGAAAACCAAGCTATGAATGCCATGATAATGAAACTAAGATGCAAGAAATGAAACTAAGATAACTAAGAATGCTCCAAATCTCCAAAAGCTCCAAAGTGACCTAGAAAACCTGCAGCATAACATTAGTATTCAAAAGATGCATATGAAAAATGAAGAAGAGAGCTCTTCTTTTATAGGAAATGAGAATCAATGGATGATGGAGATTAAGAGGCAAAAATTTTAATGAAGGGTGGAGCTTGAAAGAGTATCAATCCATGTGCACAAATATCCTCCAATGAGAAAATAAGAGTTGACTTTTGTGTCCATATGAGACAAAAAGTGCTTTTTCTCTTTTTATAAAATAGAAATAATGCTTTATTTGTGCAACTTAGGATAAGAGGAAAAGTGGGGCTTTTTTATTTAGTAAAAGGGGAGGAAATATTCCTTTTAATTAAATAAAGACTTAGGATAAAATGGTTAGCCCATAGAATAAAATCAAATAAATGATAGAATTAGGATTTGATCAAGAAAATTGAGATTAAGCTGAAAATGTTGATTCAGGAAATAGATAAATTGTTGAATGGGGGGCCCAAAGTCTAGGCAACCATTTTAGGGTGCATACATTTGCCACTCTTTGACTAATCCGAGGTCGGCTCGGGATCACATGCAGTCAAAGAATGGAATTGAAGTGTGAGATTGATTTGGGATCACAAAACAACCTAGATGTGTGTTCGATGGATGGGAACACATCAGGACAAGCATAAGCATAAGCTAACAAAGATAAGCTGAAAGACAAGACCAACACCTGTTTCACTAGGTGATAATCAAGTCTCAAATAAGAGATAAGAATCTCAAGCAAGGCTGATTGATAAGTTGAATCAATGATTGAAGCTGATAGGTACTGCCCCCTCAGAATCGAAATTGAAATTAGGTGGAGGAGAAATAGTAAAGTGATAAAGTGGATCAAATCACTAGGAATCATAATCGAAGATGAAGGACAATAGAATAACCATCAAGTAGTGAAGACATGCCCCAATTTGAATAGGTTTGACTGAGAAAGATATAGAATTAAAATGAAGTCAAACCCTAGAGAGATGAAGTGAAGGGGATGAATGAAAGACTAGAAGGTTTGAAAGAGATGGAGAAGAAGATGCCCTAGGAAAGATTGAAGGATTAGGCCTCAAATAGTTAGCCAACTGTGCAGAAGGGAAAAATTTAAAAATGCAATTTTGACCATCGAGATGAACTCAGATTTTGATTTCAAGTTTGAAAATGGATCTAGGACGTCGAAATTAGCCAGGGGTGCAATTTTCACATAATTTTGAGGTGTTTTAAAAATTAGGTCAAAAAGTCAAAATACTATAGAGGGGGTAAAAAGGTCATTTTCAAAATCATTTGACTTTTGTGTTTTCGAGAACCTTAAGAGCTTAGAGAGAGAAAATGGCCCAGCAAGCAGTGATCCCAGTCGACAGGCATCGATTTGAGCGTGCTTGGTTGCACAACTGGCCTCCACACTATGGTGCCCCGGTATGTTTTTAGAAGAACTCACTATTTAGGTCATTTATGAGCAAAACATGTTTTTAATTGTTTTTAAATTTTTCAAATTTTAACCCATGCGAAAGATTGTATGATCTTTTCCAAGTATCGCACCCTTTGGGGGATAATGTCATGCGATACTTCATGGGTCAACATAGTATCGCACCGACATTAAGTCCAATATCGCACGATACCAGATGAAATGTCATGCGATGCTATGCAAAGTATCACACTTCAAGATACTATTGCACTACTATAGGAAAAGGTATCATATGATACTTTATCAAAAAATAGTATCTTATAGTTTTAAAAATTTGACATGTTTTGAGCAAAATGGCATGGGTCCTGACAATGTTTTCTTTTAAGGTGTTTTGTATTGATTGTATACATCCATCATGATATGTGCTGACATCTGGTTTGGGTTAAATGGCTTGTAGGAGAACCTTTCTATGCTCCATATTAGAACACCTCGAGTGACTAGGTTATGATGCATCCGAGATCTAGACAATCCTGGATTGGCAGACCTGAGGACGATGGGCTTTGGGTACTTGTTGCAGATGCCCCACATTCGGGCAGATCATGGATTACTAACAACATTGGCTGAGCAGTGGCATTATGAGCATAACACTTTCCACTTGCCCACTGGAGAGGCTACTATTAGCCTAGAGGACGTCTGTCAGATCCTACGAGTTTCGAGCCATGGAGATCCTGTAAGTATAATCATATTGATAGATAGTCATAGATGTAAAGTTTCCATATGATAGAAACTGACATGATTGTTTATTGGCACAAGTGTACTATGATTAGGATCTGATAGAGGGTCGACAGATTATGCAAGATATGTTTCAGGATGTGACATTTGTGGATAGACATCTCAGTTGGGATAGGCTGATGGAGGACTTTGGTAGGGATTTTTTGGTGCCTTGTATAGTATGTTTGATTGTTGCATAGGCCCTTATTACTGACAAGAGTCAGAAGGGGTTTCCATTGGGCTGGGGTCGATTGGTAGCTGATCTAGTAGCACACCCACGATAGATGGCATGGGGGCCAACCATCTTGGCAGATATGTATCATGAGCTACACGAGATAGTTTATTGTGATGACAAGACTTGGGCATGCGGGGCTGTTCTCACTCAGATATGGGCGTGGGAGCACAATTTTGTAGTGTGACCACGAGCACAACCGAGGGAGTGAAGATGCCCCTATATGTACAGGTACATAGGGTTCTTCTCATAGCCACATAGCGTGGATGTGACCTATTACAGGAGGATACTAGATGAGCTCTCCTCATTTGTGTGGAGACCATACAGGGCATGTGAGTAGTGGGGTTACCGGTATGAGTTGGATTACATGCTATGCAATTGGCCACTGGTAGATTGGCATGTGGATATTACCACCTATGCTCGGGTTAGGGATGAGGAGGGCCAGGGTTGGCTGCCGATGCTGGATTATCAGTAGGCAGTATAAGATACAACTATGGTATGTTAGGAGCCATGGGATTACCTCCCAGACATGGAAAATGTAGGTGCTGATGTGGCATATAGGGCAGAGTGGAGGAGAGCCCCATTCCCTAGATTCATTGTACCTGATGCATAATCGGTAGCTCAGGGGGATGACGGAGGGGATGATGGGGATGGAGGGGATGGTGGAGGGAGAGGGAGAAGAGAGAGAGGACAAATCTCTTGATTAGGTGGCCAAAAATGGCCATGGGGATAGAGTTCGGTAGATGAGGGAGATGACACAATGAGGCCATCTCGCCGATGGTCAAGTGCTAGGCAGGATTAGCTTGCAGGAAGAGAGGACCTGAGAGCTAGGATTTAGGCTCTAGAGATGAAGATGCAAAAACTCAAGATCACTATAGCCATCAGAGAGCAGTAGTTGAAAGACCCGAGAGCTGAGATAGACTGACAGGATAGAGCCATACAGGTTGCCACTGTAGAGAGCTGGAGAGAGGCAACACAAGCTGCATGTTATCATGGGCTCTATATTCAGGTTGTGCTAGAGGGTCATAGAGCACTTCCTTATTTTGTGATATCTGGGAGATTCGATATGGCTCCAGATGCAGCGGCAGCACCACTTGCTCCTCCACCAGCTCCACATGGTGGGGCTAGTCAGACTTAGGCTTAGGTTGTTAGATGTTTACATATCATGAGACTTTGATCCAGATTTTGGGATCTCATATTGTATTTTGTATCATGACATTGTTATATATATGAGATTTCTAGATTTGTGATATATCTGTG
Source organism: Chamaecyparis obtusa (assembly GCA_027943335.1). Lineage (NCBI taxonomy): Eukaryota > Viridiplantae > Streptophyta > Pinopsida > Cupressales > Cupressaceae > Chamaecyparis > Chamaecyparis obtusa. The sequence continues at coordinate 75,913 of BSBK01003282.1, forward strand.
TATTTGTCTCACTTGTGATGGATGTTTCAGTTTGATATATTGTCTTGTCATTTTGCTCAAAATGTATGTTTATATGCTCATGTATGATCTCTCTCATAGATGTATGTTTAGTTCTCATGTTTATGATATAGACTCATGTTTTTGAAAATGATCTCTCTAGGGTATAGATATAAAATTAACCCCTTGTGATGACAGGAATAGGATGTGATGAGAAGACAAGGAGTGAAAGACATGATTGAGAAGAAGGGAAAAGATGGGCGCAGTTGACTGACTAGTCCATGAAAGATAGAAGGAGAGCTCTCTCCATATGCAAGATGTAAAACTAATCTAACATGAACCTAGGAATGTAAGCTATTATGAAAGTGGTTGACATGCAAGGTCACAACGCCAATAGACATCTAATAATCATCATTGAGCTTTATTGGTAACGTCATAAGATCATACAATACTCACTAGTATGACTGGGTATATGAATATGATCTATATCAGATAGGAATGTGGGAATCCCACCTAGGCACCAAAGACATGCAGGTCAAGATGACTAGTGCAGTGAGGTTCCCTAAGTTTGTTATAGCAAGATTATGCTTGCATCAAGACACAAGAAGGTCAAGATGGCTATAAGCATGCACTCACATAAAATAGTCAAGGATAATACTTTGTAGGTCCTTAGTGTCAAGAGGAACAAGCATAAATGCTAATGACAGCCAGGACCATCAAAATATACCCACAAGAAGATAAAGAAATAAAACATGTTCTCATGCCCCCAGTCTTCTAACTCAGCATCATCGAAAACTATTAGGAAGAGAACTCATCAAAGAAATCATCATAGACAACATGCAAAGAAAATAAAGTCAAACAAGTCACAATCAAGTTGAATTTTTAAGTGTGTGTGTGTAGGTCATAGAGTCAAACTTTGAGTATCACATCTGCCAATGAGAAATATCACATCATGCTAGACTATGGGTAAGATATTTGATAAGTGTTAAGAAACACTTGACACTAGGGTAGTGTTGAGAAACACAATTGAGGAGTGTTGAGAAACACTGTTTGCAAGGTTTCCCAAAGACCAACGCATCTTAGAGACCAAAGCTGACATAGTTATGCCACCTAGACAAAGACAAAGACCAATTCCAAAACAAGGACAAGGCATGAGTGGAAAAAGGGTAAGTGTCAAGGATGCATGCTAAGAAATAGGGGTGCGAAGGCCTCAAGTAGCCCCTATTTCCAGGTTTTCACCACTTGGATTTTATTGCAATTTCTTTTCTCTTTTTATCATTTTTTTGGATTTTTGCTACCAAGGCGCCTGTTTCCAGGTTTTCACCAAGGCACTTTTTCTATTTTTTTTTTTGAATTTTTTTGCTATTTTTTAAATTTTTTTTTATAAAAAATTTCAAGACTTTATATGCTTTTCAGGATTTTTTTCAGCATCATATATGAATTTTTTTGAATTTTTTTAGGATCAATAAATAAGTACAAAGGATGCCCCCAGACAAAATAGACATCATGGGTAGAACTTTTTTAGGTGCAAAACATTGATAGGATCAGGGAGCAGTTCTCCCTTTTCATTAGATAGTAAGTAAGCACTTGTCCCAAAAGTAGTAGTAATGATGAATGGTCCAAGCCAATTAGGTTCAAACTTACCCTTTTGCTCCTCTATTTTGTTGGTTCTTAGGATTTTCTTGTAGGACAAAGTCTCCTACTTGGAATTCTCTAGGGCGTACCTTCTTATTGAATGCTTTGGACATGCACTTTTAGTATACTCTCATGTGATCAAATGATGCTTTATGCTTTTCATCAAGAAGTTCTCTCTCTTGCAATCTCATGGCGCAATAATCTTCATTTGTAACCAAACCTTTGAGAGAGACTCTAAGTGAAGGGATCTCAACCTCTAAAGGTAACACTGCTTTAGCACCATAAGTAAGGGAAAAAGGAGTAGCCCTTGTGGGAGTATGGATACTCATTCTGTAAGCCCATAAGGCTAGATTTATCTGTAGGTGCCAATCTCGACCATTCTTGTGAACTATTCTATGGAGGATTTTGAGAATGGTCTTATTCGAAGCCTCTACTTGTCCATTTCCTTGTGGGAAGTAAATGGAGGACCAATGCTATTTTATCTTAAATTTCTTACAAAGTTTCTTAAGGTCCTTATTTTTAAACTGACCTCCATTGTCAGTGATTATCTCTGAAGGTACACCATATCGACAGATGATATGGTTCAAAATGAACAAAGAAACCATCTTCCTTGAAGCAACAGAAAGTGGAACAACTTCTACCCATTTGGTAAAGTAGTCAGTAGTAGTAATGATGAATTTATTTCCACCTTATGAGTTGGGGTGAATCTTCCCAACAAGGTCAAAGGCCCAACACTGAAATGGCCAATGAGATATCAAAGGAATAAGCTCCTTGCCTGGAGCATGAATCAGGTTTCCATGTTTCTAACACTTTTTGCATGATTTGGCAAAAGCTATGGCATCCATTTGCATGGTAGGCCAATAGTACCCAGCCCTAAGAAACCTTCAGCCATGGCAAGACCATTAGAATGTCCTCCACAAATGCCCTAGTGAATGTCAGCTAACGCTTGGTCAGATTCCTCCTTTTCCAAGCACCTAAAAAGTGTCCCATCTAAACCCCTCCTATACAAATCACTAGAGATAAGGGTGTGGCGAGAGGCATTACAAACAAGGTTTCTTCTTTTTGAATGGTTAAAAGTTTTAGGAATAATGCCATCACGGGGATATGAGTAAATGGCACTGTAGCAGGATGACTCATGGCCAACAAGGGTACAAACAACTTGGATTTTTGGGGAGTCATAGATTGGGTAGTGTAGCTCTTCCACCAGGAATTTGAATCTAGATTCGTGTTGTTCTAGCTGAAGGAGTGAAGCCAATGTAGCCATAGCGTCAGTTACTTTATTCTCTGCTCTAGGGATTTGTTGGAATGTGGATATGTGCAAGATCATGAGGGGCCAAAAAGTGGCGATGTCAGTTCAAAACTTTGACAATATAGCTGACGATATTTTTTTCACTTGAATTTGATAAAATGAAAAGGGTATCTTGAGGAGATTATCAGCTTTCTATCGATATAATTGCTATCAAATTTTGAATTAGGTAAGTAATTATTAGTTATTTTCTAATTGAGCTACCTCTAAAGTGCTGATTTATATACTGATTGAAAAATGACTATAACTTTCAAAGGGTATAACATTTTTGAAATCGGAAAAATGTGTCACATTCTATGCTTCACCTACTATAAGGAAAAAAGAATAAAAATTGAATTTTGTAAATTTTTGAATGAGTTAAGGTGGTTAGACACGTGATTTTTTTAATTCTGAAAACATTGTAGCAAAAAATTCATAATTAATTATTTTTTTGGAATAAAATTACAAAAAAATATGTGTCACGTCCAAGCATGAGTCTACTACTTATATATAAAATCTTATAATAAATATTATCATTTGATTATGATTAAGGTGGTTAGACATACACCTACTTCTTATTTTTTTTGTGAAATTTTTGTACTACTGCATTGAAATCTATGCTTTTCACCAATCATAATAACTTTTTCTCAAAAAAGGCCTAGTAGTTTAGAAACTACATTCAATTTTCTATAGATTCTATTCTTACAACTTTTTGATATTAGGTTCATAGCTAGTTGAAATTTTCATGTCAAGTTGACTAACCCTAATTTGCTAATTTTTCATTGCCACTTAAGGGCATAGTTTGGCCCCTCATGATCTTGCACATACCCATGTAACAAAGGTGAAATATCAGTGCAATGAATCAACCATCTTCTTATAGGGTATCAATTTGTCATCCTTTGTTTGGTATTCTTCATTAACTTGGTTGATGATCAATTGTGAATCCCCATAAATGTGTAGCTCTGTAATTCCCCATTCTATTGCCATTTTTAATCCATTTGTCAAGGCCTCATATTCAACAATGTTATTTGTACATGGGAACAAAAGTTTGTAGGACTTAGGGATTGTGTACCCATGGGGAGAAACAAATAACACTCTAGCTCTTGAACCATTTTTCATGAAAGAGCCATCAAAGAACATCTTCCATGTTCTTGTAGTCATGTACATTATGTGCTCATCTGGAAATTCAACTTGAATAGGCATGTTGTCTTGAATTGGAAAATCAGCCAGTTGGTCTACAATGGCTTGTCCTTTTAAGGCTTTACGCTCAACATAATCTATGTCAAATTTTGATAAGATCATCATCCACTTAGCAAGTCTACCCATACGAGAAGCCTTTCCAAGAAAATATTTGAGAGGATCAATCTTTGCAATGAGGTGTATTGTATGCGAAAGCATGTAGTGTCGCAACTTTTGGGAAGCAAACACCATTGCAAGGCAAGATTTTTCAATACTAGTATAATTAACCTCATAAAACACAAGAGTATGACTGATGTAATATATAGCTCTTTATTTTCCAGTGTCATCAAGTTGAGCTAATAATGCCCCCAAGGAAGATTCTGTTGCTGAAACATACAATATGAGCAGTTTTCCTGGGATAGGAGACATTAAGATTGGAGGATTGGCCAAGTACTCCTTGATTTGGTCCATGCTTTTTTGACAATCCTCATTCCAGAAACATTTAACCCCTTTATGCAATGTCTTACTAAAGGGTTGAGCTCTATCTACTAGTTGTGAGATAAACCTCCTTATAGATTGAAGGCGCCTTTGGAGACTCCTCATTTGGCTAATGTTTTTGGGAGGTGGCATATCCAATATTGCTTGAAATTTTTCTGGATCCATCTCTATTCCTTTGGCTGAAATAATAAATCCTAGAAGTTTTCTAGAGGTGACCGCAAATGCACACTTTTTGGGATTTAATCTCAATTGAAACTATTCCGTAGGATCTAAAATGACTTCTAGATCTCCTAGGTGTGTATCCCTTTTTTTAGATTTTGCCAAGGTGTCATCCACATAGTCTTCCATGTTCTTATGCATCATGTCATGGAATATGGTTGTCATAGCTCTTTGGTAAGTAGCTTCTACATTTTTCAATCCAAATGACATGACATTCCAACAATAGGTTCCCCACGCACAAGTGAATGCGGTCTTTTCTTGATCCTCAGGAGCTATCTTAATTTGGTTATAACCAGAAAATCCATCCATTAAAGAATAGATCTCATATCCCCCAGTCATGTCCACTATCATGTCTATGTTTGGAAGTGGAAAATCATCCTTTGGGCAAGCTTTATTAAGATCTCTAAAATCTGTACAGACATGAATGTACTTGTCATGTTTTGAAACTAGTACAATATTGGATATCCATTCGGCATAATCAATGGCTCTTATAAATCCTACACTGAGGAGTTTTTCTAGTTCAGCTTTAACGAGAAGAGCTATGTGAGGATGCATTTTCCTCAATTTCTGTTTTACTGGTTTTATGCCTGGAGCTATGGACAAATGATGCATAATGAGACTAGTGTCCAACCCTGGCATGTCTAAGTAAGTCCAAGATTAACCTTTTTTCTTTGTAGGAACTTGGTATATGCTTGTTTTTCTCATGTTGATAGAGACTGAGCCAAGTGCACAATTTGTGGAGCCTCTTCTGTATTCAGATTAATTGGTTGTGTAGGCTCAATAAGTACTGATGACCTGTCTTGAAAATAACTTGGAAGATGATCAAGTACCCCATCTTTAGGTGCCTCAAAGAGGTTTTCACCTTTGGATACATCCTTTATTTTTACCTTTTTAGGTTCTGACACTACCACATAGTGGTTTTCGCCATCAGAACTCTTATTTTTTCTTTCTTTTCTTTTCATTTTGTGACTAAGGTACTTGATATCTAGTTCTGTCATGCTCGTAGTTGGTTTGCTGGTGGAAGAGACTATGGGCTCAAGGGCATTTAGGTAGCATGCTATCTCATAGTCATTCTAGAAGGTGAGGAGCTGAGGCTCTTGATAGAATTGAGACCAATAGACTAGGTGAGGATTGGCAAGGGGTAGGTCAATGACAAGTTCAATGTTGTTAATACAGAAGGCATTATCTATGGTGAGTGCAAAGTTAGGGTCTGTGAAGTATCCCTCTAAGGTACCCAAATCAAGATTTACCCTACCAAATGAAGCATCATCCACTAAAGCCATTTGCAGATTCAAATTCTCTAATCCTACATTTGACTCATTAGCTACCTTAGTTTGGCGACTATATGTATGGACAACATCAATGTCCATGTCAATAGTAGAGGAATATGAGAGAGACTCCCATTCGTATTCATGTGAATTCATATCTGAATCTCAGCTGGGATGTTTACACCAAGCATGTTTCTGATGCTTTGAGGTAGAGGCTTTGATTTCACCAAGGGTAACGCCTTATTGAAAGCCATTTGTGTATTGATGTTCTTGAATAGGATCTTCAACATGATTTTCAATAGCAGATTCTTCTTGTTCTAGGTCTGAAACTGTTGGATTAGCAACTGGAGTATTGAAATCTCCCCAAAGGGGATTGGTGGAAGGGACCCAATCTTCACACCTATCCTGTTGATTTTGCAAATTGGGTATGTAACTTGATTCATCATCACTATCTATCACAGCTAGGATAGGAGTAGCTTTCTTGTTTTGACCTTCAAAACCTAGGCCAATCGTTGTCTTGGATCTACACCCAAAGAGAGCATGATCAAGTGGTTCAGCTTTAGCATCTAATCTATGATTGAGAGGGCCATGACCTAGGTAGCCCATATTTTTGACCAAAGTGTATCCTCTCCCATTAGCCTTAGGAGATGGGGAGAAATTTTCATTATGCATGTACATTTCCTCCTTGTAGATCCAATCTCTAACAACCACCTCTTCTTTTTCATCTTGGATGGGCACTGAGGACTCTACAAATGTATCAAACAGAGTCATGGCTAAAGATGAAGGTCGCATCTCTTGTGATGGTTTTCCATATGACCTAGGTGAGATTGGTAGCTTTGTAAAGGAGTCAATTTGATACCCCCGTATACCAAGGTCTATGGACTTGAACTTATTCTTACACTATTCTAGAGTTGCATCAAAATTCTCTACTTCTCTATTGACAGGGACATGAGTCCCTACCCAAATTGCATTTATAGACAATGTGCTATCCCCGGGTATACAGACTTTGACTCCATTATAGGGGAACTTAACACATTGGTGGTAGGTGGATGACACTTCTTGCATGTCATGAATCCACGGTCTACCAAGCAAGATATTATATGTTAGAGGACCAGCATCAACAATTTGGAACAAAATGTCCTTTTACACAGGACCAATTCTGACAAGAAGGATGACTAACCCTTTCGAACTTCTCTCAGCCTCATCATAGGCTTTAATGGTAATTTTCTTTTGGGTATCAATAAATTTCTCAGAGTAACCTAGAGTTTTCAAAAGACTCAAAGAACATATGTTGAGCCCAGCACCTCCATCTATCAACACACGCCTGACATGGGTTTTATGAATTATGACCTCAATGTGAAGGGCAAGATTATGCAAATGGCTCAAAGCTTTATTGTCTTCTTCTAAAAATGTTAGGTAGTGTGGGCTAGCAAGGTGGTTAACCATGTTCTAGAATTGGTCAACATCTATGTTATTAGGGACATTTGCTGCACACAAAGAATCCTCAAGGATACACTTATGTCTTGGAGACAATTCTAGTAGTTCAAAAATTGAGATTTGAGCTGGTGTTCTTTGTAACTAGTCAACAAGATTATAGCTCATTTCAGGGTTGACTTCTAATTTGGTGGTGACATTTTTAGATGTCACTTGCTTGGGTTTGGAATTAGGCCCTCTAATAACCATAGGACCTTGACTTTGGCTCCTAGTGACAATGTTAAGAGCTTGGAATGACCTTTGAGAGTGAGGACCTCTAAGCACAATCATGGGTTCTTCATCAAATATAGGAGGAGAATTAACATCATGACCATAAGGATCTCTGCTTCCCATCATATTGATACTCTCATCCACAACTTCAAGCATATTGATAACATTTTTTGTAGACGTATAGGTGTAGTTGATTGCAGCTTTTCCATCTTTGGGTTTAGAGGTTTCCTCCTTATCATATTTGGGCAAGGGCTCTTTGAATGCTTTGTGTTCTGCATTAGTATTCAACCCATCAACCTGAAGTTTACCACTCTCAATTAAATCCTGAACAAGATGCTTAAGTTTCTAGCAATGTTCTATGTCATGTCCAATGCCATTGTGGTATTTGCAAAAAGCTTTTTTGTTCCACCAATGTGGCTTAACATCCGGTATGTGGAAATTTGCTGGATCTTGTAGTTGTGCAAGTTTTTTGGCAATAAGCGTCTTAAAAACATCCTTATAAGAGTCACCAAGCTTAGTGAATTGTCGTTTCTCCTTTTTGGGTTTGTCTTGATATCTTTGTTTATGCTCTTGTTGGTTAGAGGATGCATTGAGCTTCATAGCTTGAACTGCACTAGATAAATGTAGGACACCTTGATCCTTTGGTTGAGGAGAGTCAACAACTCCGTCATTGACTACCTGTTTATTTTTATTCCAATGCGAGTTCTTACCTTTGTCCTTATGATTGTTGTTATTATTTTGACTATTGTTGTTGTTGTTATGTTTAGTCAAAATACCTTTCTCTTTCAAAACATCCTCTATTCGACATGCGGTTTCGACCATAGTGTCAAATGAATCAAAGACCATCTTCTGAACCTCATACCGCATCTTAGGCACTAAATTGCTAATAATGATATCAATTCGTTCATGTTCAAGAATTGTCCTAGAATACTGAGAGCACAATCATCTCCACCTTTGTAAGAATGTAACAAAGGATTCCCCTTTGTTTTGTTTCAAATTGCACAAATCGAGCATGGTGACTGATCTTGACAAGTTGTAGGCAAAATGTTGCACAAATCTATGGACAAATTCTTTGAAAGTTTTGATGGGAGGGGTTATGTTGGTAAACCACTCCATTTCTTGACCTTTTAGACTCCTTGGAAATAACCTCATTAGATAAGAGTTTTCATGGTGGAATTCAAAACTCATGGTGTAGAACTGACACACATGATCATGTGGGTCACCATTACCATCATATTTGTCATACTAGGAAAATTCAATTTTTCTAGGAAAATCCTTGATGCTAACACTCCTATCAAAAGGATTAGGAAAAATGGAGTCAAGGTTGAAGGAACTCTTGGGAGCCATCATTTTCTCCATCATCTTCTTGATTTTCTTGATTTCTTCTTCTTGTGAGGGGCTCTATTTCTTTATTTTCCTATCCACATCAAAATTGTAAGGAACCCTTGCACCCTTGTTAATCAAGCTCTCTAGGAAATTATCCTTATTTTTCTCAACATATTTTTCCACATATTGTTGAAATAGTGGCTCTTTTTGCATTCTCATAAAATCTTGAGCCTCAAAGATTGCACTACTTCCTCCATGTTGAGAGCCATAATGAGCTCGTTGGGAGGGTGTTCTTGAGTTCCTAGGAGGTGTGGGTCTCCTATAGTGAGCATATTGTAAAGTCCTTCCTCTAGGACTAGGAGATCTTGATGGTGACCTTGAATACCTTTTGCCTCATGGGGTTCCTGAGGGAGTAGATGGTGGAGAGTTGTTTCCATTGTTGGTACCCCTATTGTTAAATTATGCATTAAGTTGTTGGGCTAGAAGCTTACCTTGTTCTTCTTGAAATGCTTTTCTCTCCATTTCTAACAAGGCTTGTTGCTATGCCTCAAGTTGTCTAAACTTCTCTTCTTTAGTGGCTTGTTCATCTAAAAAGGCTTTATTTTCATGTTCGATTCATTTAAGCATTTCACTCACATACCTTGAGGTTGTTCTTAATGGAGTGTTGGGCCTTGAATGTTTGAACAAGTCATTAGCAAATGCTGCATTTATATGAGCATCACCAGATTCATTGTTTTGGTCTTCATGTTGTGACTGTGCATCTTGGTGAGCTTTTCTATAATGTCTTTTAGCTCATTGATGAACATCTAGATATCTGGTGTTGATAGGGGGTGATTTTGGTTCATTATCATAAGAAGATTCACCAAACATCATGTTACCCCTATGTATTTGGAAAATGTCATCAAGAGTTTGATCCATTGCTTCTCTATCCTTTTTGGTCAAGGTATAACTCATGTCCGTACTTGATTTAGAAGGTGTTAGAGAGGTACTCAACTTACTAAGGCTGCTCCTAGGCTCAAACCAAACTTCTGAAGCACTCCTAGGAGATTGATCAAAGATGGGTTCTTTCCCCTTTCACTTTTGACGAGTTTGGACTAAAGTTAATTGTTCAAAAACTACTTGAGGTCATTTTCCTTGGTCCACTTGGTATCTTGTTGTAACCAACATGAAAGAAAAGACCCTTAGTGATAAGATGACCTTATGAATCATTGATTATGAAACTAGGATAGTGAAAATATTCAATTGTCCAAAAGAGAAATGATGAAATAGAAAGCTGACAAAAGGTATAAATCAACACTACCACAGTGGTGCATAATAAAAGGATTTCAGTATCCTAGAACACATGGATAAGGAGGATGATTTACCCAAAATATACTAAAATTGAAATTATGAAAATGAATTTGGACAAAAGAGTACTTGAACTCTCCAAGTGTGTAATCAAGAAATCCAAAGGTGAACCTTGTCAACAAGGATGATCCCTAACTTATCAATGACAAGCAAGATCTTTGGTGAAGTCAAGAAGTATTAACTCAAGATGTCTAGAGCCAAGAACCTAAGGTACAAATAGGCTTTTTAGCTGTAGATTAAGATCTAGTCAACCAAGGAAGGACTAAAAATTGCATAAACCAGGCAGACAAAAAAAATAAAAAATTCTGTGCGACAGTTTCTAGGCAAATAGAGCGACAATTTCTAACCAGGCGATATTTCATGCCAATCAAGGCGATAGTTTTCGGGCAAGCCACGCAATTAAATCCAGGAAAGTAGTGCAATAGTTTTGCAGGAATGAACTATCACATGATATTTCTTAGTACAATGTGTGACACAGTTTTAGGATTGTATGACTCTTGACCAGTGAATGCTAAAAATCTCAGTTTCAAGGTCAGTTTGATCAAAATTTTAGTTTGAAGGTTGGTGTTTTTGATTTCAATCATAGTGACAATAGTAAATGGGTAGGTTTGCAAATAGTAGGGGATCAAACGTGTCTTCAAACACTTGAAACAAGGGCAAAAGCAACCTTGCCAAGACAAGCAATTGTGATATCAAAATTGAAAAATCCTATGAATACTACCGTGATGTTGAGTATGCAAGAACATTTACATGGGTATATCACAACGAGAACACTTCAAGCACTTTCTATCCTAAAAAAGACAATGGCTCAATACTTAACAACTTGGCCCACACTTCATGCTCCATTGCCTCACACAAAGTGGTTACCCACAATAGATATTGGCTTTGTCATGGAAGTGCCAATGGCACAACCAAAGGAACATAGATGATGAGTAATCTTGGGGTGATCTGGGTTATTCCACTTGGATCAATCCTTGCACCAAGAAGCTAAGCGGAAAAATAGGGTGGCTTCTATCTATGGTTCTTAATAAGGGCTTCCGTTCATAGCATCCCTCTTGCTCCCCAAAGGGACTCCTTACCTTGTGGCAAGTAACGGACCTCGCGGCCTCAAGAGTACCTTAAGCATTCTTGCTCAACATTTTCCTCATGGTCGAAATCCCACATGCTACTCACATCAAGCGAAGACAAGTGCTATATCTACCAAGGTTTTGTGTCCTTGATAGCCTTGAGTTTATAGTGGGTCAGAATAGTCGGCAAAAGGCTTGTCCCCACTTGGGTCATTCCTCTTGATTGCTCAAGAGCAGGCTCGCTAAAGGATCCTAGACTACATAAAGAGTGGATCAATGTTTGAGTGTCAAGATTTCTGTTTCACCTCAAGGGTGAAGAGCATACTCTCCTACCTCAAAAATTTCTCCCAAATGCACCAAAAAAAAGATTCAATTACCCTCTTGCTTCCAAAATCCAAAGATGGGTCAAGATTTCTATTTCACCAAAAGGGTGAAGAGCATACTCTCCTACCACCAAAGAATCCCTTCCAAAAGATATTATGTTCCTATGAAATGAAACAACTAGTAATTGCCACACTTGAAATGAAATAAATAACAAGCACTTTATTTTTTGTTTTTATGCTTGGGCAGCCTTGCAAAAACCATTAGAAGCCCTTATGCATGCATTTTTTTTTGGCAAATATTCAAGCAAAAGGAACCTACAACCACAAATTGTTAGCCCCACAATGGTTAGCAAAATCAAAATCCAAATAAAATCTACAAATTAAATCTGCATAACCATAGAAAACTAAACCAACAAGCTAACTAGATCAAAACTCGGCCAAAAAGAATTCCAAAAACACTAACTGCCAGGCACAGGTGATAGTACAGTTGCTAGAAAGATCGCGCAATACTATACAATATACTAGTACAATATTATCTTTCTGTGCGACACTTTGCTTTATCTGCAGGCAAAAAAGAGTACTGAACAGTGCGATAGAATTTGCAAAGGCCATGCAATACTTTAACTGGTAAAGTATCACACTAGTATAGAGGAAAATGTCGCATGACACTGGAAAACTGTCGCACAATAATCTGAGACAGAAAAACTAGAGGTCTGAAACTAAAGTTAAATTATGACAAAAAATTAATAGAAATGCATGAAATGAAGGACAAAACAATAATGCTTTGCCCCGCGGTGGGTGCCAAAAATGTACACACTAAATAGTGCACTTCTCTAAGTCATTACATTCAAGGGAATCCATGAATGAGAAACCTTATAAAGTGACCTAGAGCTCCCTATGAATGGAGTTGCAAGGATTTTAAGATTGCTCTCAACTAGAGCTACAAAGCTTATGACCTTGCTAGTCAACCACACAATGGGAGATTCCAATGAAGACAAGGGAAAGAATGCCAATATCCTCAAGAATCAATATGAAATGCAATGCAATACTATGCCATGAAGAAAGTGCAAGCTAAGCTATGGAAATGAAAGAACAAGTATTACAAAGCCTCCTAATTAAGCTATTTGAGCTAATCTATAGCATAAAGGAAACTAAGATATGAATGCCATGATAATGAAACTAAGATGAAAGAAATGAAACTAAGATAAATAAGAATGATCCAAATCTCCAAAAGCTCCAAAGTGACCTAGAAAACTTGCAACATAACATTAGTATTCAAAAGATGCATATGAAAAATGAAGAAGAGAGCTCTTCTTTTATAGGAAATGAGAATCAACGAACGATGGAGATTAAGAGGCAAAAGTTTTAATGAAGGGTGGAACTTGAAATATGATCAATCCACATGCACAAATATCCTCCAATGAGAAAATAAGAGTTGACTTTTGTGTCCATATGAGACAAAAAGTGCTTTTTCTCTATTTATAAAATAGAAATAATGCTTTATTTGTGCAACTTAGGATAAGAGGAAAAGTGGGGCTTTTCTATTTAGTAAAAGGGGAGGAAATATTCCTTTTAATTAAATAAAGACTTAGGATAAAATGGTTAGCCCATAGAATAAAATTGAATAAATGATAGAATTAGGATTTGATTAAGGAAATTGATATTAAGCTGAAAATGTTGATTCGGGAAATTGATAAATTGTTGAATGGGGGGCCCAAAGTCTAGGTGACCATTTTAGGGTGCATACAGTTAGGAGCTCATTACTTCAGACTTGAAACTAGAGGATCACTATGAACACAACAATGAATATAGATAGGAGCTCATTGCTCTTGACTTTCACAAAAAGGCTCACTACCAAAGTAGCAAGATAAAAACAAAAAACTTGTGAACCCAAGACCCACTATCTTAGGGACAAGATACAAAATTTTTTTCACAATAGATAAAGATATGTTCTCCTAATAATATAGCTGATATACACAACACTACCAACTTCAACAACACACCACTGTTGTCTTTTCTTCTTTGTCACTAGCATTGAACTCTACCCCTTTTGATTGTAGATCTTCATTGGTTCACCTTCAATCCACTTCCTTCACACTCTTACATTTTGCCAAAGCACAAACTATATTTATATACAAGATGGATCATTGAAGATTGCAACAAGGTTAACCATGCCTAAAAGCAATGCCAGAAGTATCTAGACAAAAATATAAAATGAACCCAATTGGATAAGAGATAAACATTGAATGTGTAAGAGATAAACCTTAAATGTATAATCCATACCTAAATCAAGAAGCATGATTCACTCCAAAAGAGAGAAAGGGACCATGAACATGATACACATAGCTTGATGCCATATCCATAATTACTGGAACAACTTTCAAAACCATCTCAAACGTGTAGTCACACTGCTTAAAGAACTAGCTATCTTGCCAACTGAATCTGGACCCCCACACACTATGAAGAGATCCATTCACCATGTCACACACTATGTCACCTGGAAATATTCCACATCATAAGTCACCACAATGCATTTTTGGATCATACCAAGAAATAATCTTAACTGTAACACTTGATAATATGGTTTTTGGATAAAAAGGAACAAATTTTAGATTGCTAGAGTGCCACAACCAAGACCAGAACCTAAATCTATTTGCATAACCATCAACACACCTTAAACCATAATTTGTAGAGTTGAAACCTTTGAGAAAACACAAGTGTAGCGCAATCATCAATGATCATAAAACTATTATTTTCATTATGTAATATGGCCACTAAAACACATACATCCAGACCACACAACCTTTTTAATGTAAGAATATAACATTGAAGCACTCAATAATATCATATTCACATGAGCATAGGATACATTTCCATCTTTCACTATTTTATAGACTCAATACACAAACTTACTTCTCCAAGTATAGCATATTTTTAGACCATAGTGTTTGAGCAACCGCAAACACCTCTAAAACACAATGTTTGACATCAATGACAAAAGACAAGTGAACATAAATTTCCAGCAATTAATAGAATGAACTTTGGATTATTTTAGAACATAGCAATCAAGTTGATACATTTCATCATCTCCATTCACATTGTCACCTTACCAAAAGTAAGGTTTCCTTTGTGCTTTTAAAGATCTTATCATAAAAAAACATTAGCAAGTTTTCACAATCAAGATCCATCATCGTCTATCTAGAAGACTTAGCTAAATCTTCACAAAGTTGGTCTTATCATAGTGAGGAAACAATCTCCCTATTGACATGCTTTAGCTAGGTTATTATATTTGGAGATTTAGTGTTGATCCCTCCAAATTTATATGCTTGAAACTTTAGATAAAACCTTATCAACAAATTCTATTTGCCACAAAACTATTTTCTACAATTTTTTTTTATCATGTCATTTTATTCTTTGAAACACAAATACATTAGGTATTTTCTTAAATAATCTTGTTCCGTTGTGAACACTTAGGCTCATAGGTTTTGCGAGAATATTGGGAGGATGTTCGTAGAGGTTTGTGGAAGCTTTAATTCTGCCATATACACTTGTTTGGAAGTGTTTAAAGCTTTTTCAATCAATTATTTATGTGCAAAATCTTGTCAACATTTTTTGAATTGACATATCTTTGAGGCATTCTGTCAAACACTATATGTGTACCATGCATGTGGCTCCATATTTCTTTAAGGCCTTATGTCAAATAAATCAAAATCATTCCATGGTTTGCATGTATTCCTTCGTGAGAACCTCCACCTATAGCATCTAAAGAAAAATCTCCTTATCATTATGCTTTGATGGTTGTTCATAATATTGTTTTAAAGATCCCATTTTCACATAGGCTGCTCACAAAGCTTGCGGTGTCTGGCTTTACATTTTTGAAATGCTATTGTGTCAAATTATTCACATGCATGATGTTCCTGTCATCTTTAATGGATGTTCTTGCTTTTTACCACATAAAAATCCATTACAACAAATTCTATTTTATATACTCTGCAATCTCCAAGGAATCATTTTTAACAAATTGATTTCATGTGCAGGCACTACATTCCATGAGACAACATTCCATTCTAACTCTTGCATTTTATCCAATCTTAGGCCGACATGCTTTATGCTTCCACACTTGGTATATATGCTAACAAGAACATTGACCAAAATTTATGCATATTGTCTATGAGTCCACACACTTGGTTGTGTGTCAACTAGCTACCTTATACCTATATCATGTGACAAGAAGCGTCATTTGTATTGCATTGAGATGAATTTCCATAACCTTGTTATTGCTCCAACTATAGTCATGACACTTCTTTGATGCATTTTTGCAAGTTTTAGCTCCCTCTCATTTTGTGTGTATCTAATGAACATCACATTTCATGAAATGACACTTCTTTGAGCCATTCTATCAAACATGTTAGCAATGTTGTCAATGATTCCATTGGTTGCATACATAGCTAGCTGAATGGTCTTTCATATCTAATACAACCTTTGATTCTGATTAACTTTATACCAAAAACTCATGGTCCCACATCCACCACTGGTCTAATTGGCATCATAATAATAATGTTTAGAGCATCTCAAGCTAGCCACCACAGGTACAAAGGCCTGGAGAGGCCCAATCAGGGTCCTAAACAAGCACTAAAGATGGAGAAGGGGCATAAATTCAAGGACAATATGATAATTTCCCAAAATGTTAAGATACAGCTATGATCGAATATGGTTATATATATATATATATATATATATATATATATATATATATATATATATATAGAGAGAGAGAGAGAGAGAGAGAGAGAGAGAGAGAGAGAGAGGTGAAATGAGGATAGGTAGGTAGGGTTTTAACAATGTACCTAATAGAGATCCTAAACAATCATTCCCTAGAATCTAGAAATGCTTGAAATTAGATAAGATGAAATACATACCTCATAATGAAACTGATATGGAAATACCTATTTTTTGATGTCTGTGTTTAGTTTTGCAAAATTCTGCAACTAAATCTAGGAAAAGAAAACAGAGATGGAGAAAACCAAGAAAACTTTTCCAATTTTGAGGAAGGTCAACCTTGACCCAAGGGCAGGGATAAGATCTTACCCCGAGACATAATCTTACCCCTAAAATTTGACCTTGACCTGTACTGCTTTGATGGAAATTTTGTTTGCAGATCACAGAAGTTTGGCAAAGGGGTAATCAGATTTGCTCTGCAACTCCCAAAAAAATGACTATAGATATTTGAAAATGGTGCTTTGGGGTGGCTATATAGGGTTTTACCTTAGTCAAACCCCCACTTTGGTGATATCCACCTCCATGAATAGCCGGCTGTAATAGAATATGTGTGTGTAATACCAAGATCTAATCTTCTAGATTGAAACCTTAGCATGAATTGATATGAGAAAGAAATGCATAGATTTGAATATGATAATAGAAGCATACTAAGCCCCCAAGGCTAAAGTACTCCTATCAAACTCAAAATCCATAATTTCTACCCCATGATTGTATCTTTGAATGCTTGAATGTTGAAAATGGTGGATCAAGGAAGAAGGGATCTCTCTCTTGCTCCAAATGAATGTCCACAATGGTTTGTCCATAAAAATGCTTGATTTCAAAAATGGCTTGATCTTCTATATCATCCTCTTGCAATCTTGTATCTTCACTTCACCATTTCTTTCTTGCTTCAATCGATTATGTCTCCATTTGATGGATACTTGATGTTGTAGTTGTGAGAATGAAAGCAAGAGAGAGTCTTTATATAGAGGTTTCAAGGAAAGGCGACTCGAGCAATGTAAGGGCCCATAATTCAAATTTCACCTTGAATTATGGT
This sequence comes from Chamaecyparis obtusa, assembly GCA_027943335.1. Taxonomy (NCBI): domain Eukaryota; kingdom Viridiplantae; phylum Streptophyta; class Pinopsida; order Cupressales; family Cupressaceae; genus Chamaecyparis; species Chamaecyparis obtusa. The sequence goes on from BSBK01003282.1 coordinate 93,576, forward strand.
CAAATCACAATAACTAACTAAGGAGGGAAAAAAATTAAATGAATTTTGAATTAAAACCCTTCTGCTTTCGGATCTGGAGGCTCGACATTGATTTTGGGGCCTACTATGAACCAAATTTGACAAGGGGGATCAAAACCTGATAGAGGTCAAGGAAGACCTTGAATTTTACCTAGGCCAAATTCAAACTCAACCTTGATCTAGGTCAAATTCGACCTCGACCTTGACCCATAGGTCTAGATCTAGTTAGTGTCCAAAACAGGAGGTCGCAGGGATGCCTAAAGACTTGGAATAGTGAGGAAATAGGGTAGAGTGCTAGGGGAAGGCACAAAGACCTAGAATGGATGTGATGAGGACTAAGAGGACCTATAAATAGATCCTACCTAGAAAATAGAGCCACAAAGAAGGGAAATCAAGGAGAATCCTCAGGATCCTAACCCTAATTTCACTTAGAAAGAAGGAATCAAGTGCAAAGTGCATCCTAAATGAAAATCTATCATGAAAATGTACTAAAAGAGGGTGCTAAACCTATCAAGATGGAAGTGATTCCATTTTAAGATGATACATTTAGTCCCCACTTTATCTTAGATATGACACTACGTGAATATGCAAGCTAAAGTAAGAAAACATCATAGTAAATAAAAATGATATAGCCAAGTCCTCAATGTAGAGATCTTGCATAAAAATATTAGAACCTAAAGCACACAATGTTAATGAAAATCCATAAATCACCTTAGACTTACTAAATGAAATTTGAGAAGTGCATAGAGCCCCTTATGCCCCCCTATTTCAGCTTTCTACTTCTTAAGGGTGAAACAGGGTGATAAGGATAACCTTATACAGTAGATATGAAGTTTGTTGAAAATTCCTTTCCTAAACCAATTAGAAGGATTCCTATCCTTCCTAAACTAATTCAATAGGTTAGGTATCTGAATCATGATTCCAACGCTACTGACGATACTAAAATCAAAGTTACCGAACTCAAGTTATGATGAAAAGAGTGAATGTCTATCTAAATGCATAAGAAGGGAAATTCGGTTTTAACATTAACAAAACCCTAAAAAACCCTAAAAAAATCATACTTTTTAGCTATAAATAAGGAAATAAAACTCATACTTACTTATTCTTACAATTTTTAGATTTGAAAAGAGAAAGAAGAATGGTGAGCAGAGAGGAACTTTGAATGATGCACATGGAGATCCTGAGACAATGTCTGGCTTTTGGATGACCGCTTCATGAGGTGAGTTTGTTGTTATTGACTTATTTATTTCACAAATTCTTGATTTTGGTAGGAAAGGTTGACCCTAACCTAGTTATGTCAACCTTGACCCAAAAAGGTTGACATAAACTGGAAGGTCTCCATCTTGTTTGGGATGAGGTCGACCTTGACCCTAAAAGGTTGACCCTGACCTAGGAAAGTTGACCTTGACCCAGGAAGGTCAAAATTGACCTAAGGTGGACCTTGACCTAGTCAAGTTGGATTAATAGATTTGATGATGCAGAATGCTAATATGATGTTTATTTGTGTTTACAGGACTTGGTTCGTCTTTGAGAGCATCCCTTTGGAGGGTTACTAGGGGTCATCAGAGAGAGACTAGCTGAGCTGAGTGAGGATGAGATACAATCACTGAGAGACATAGGGTTGTACTAGGTAACAATCCTACCACAAATCATACTTCACTGAGCCATGTTATCAGCTCTCATAGAGAGGTGGGATGAAGATACATGCTCCTTTCATCTTCCTTAGGTGAGATCACTGTGACACTAGAGGATGTCTACAGAATCTTGCGACTTCTGATTCGAGGTGAGCCTATCAGACTGAGAGCACAAGAAGGTTTTGAGGAGGTCCATTCAGATGTAGAGTATTGTTAGGATGGGTTCCACAGATGAGAACTCGGGCATATCAGATTACTTTATCATCCATATTGTTAGGCCCTACACCTTTGGTACATTGAGCGATTCTATGTATACTATCCTTGGTTGTGGTACCCAACACAAAGGGTACAATCTTTTCTATACTTTTCACCCATCTTGTATGTAGGATGGAGAGTGATAGGATTATCTTCTCATGGGGTCGTAGAATGCTAGCCCACCTTTACCATGAGCTATGTTAGTTGGTGAGATATCAGAGAGAGAGTCTCATGGTATGCATGCTTTTGCAGATCTGGCTATTTGAGCATTTTGCATGTACACGACCATAGGGTGTTCTTGTGATGGTAGATGCTAGCACACCAAGAGGCTTTTCTTATCCTCTGAGAGATGTCTAGTAGTTTAGAGATATCCTCTATTGGAGGGTATGTATAGACCATATTCCAAGCACTGATGTGATATGGAGACAATACTATCGGATGACAGAGTGGCCAGATATGCAACACCATATGAGATATTCATAGTAGCACAAACTGCTAGAGGGTCATCAAAGTCACACAGTGATGCCATACTACTATGATCAAGTGATAAGATAGTTTGGCCTTTTACAGGGAGTCCTTGGAGAGGTACCTCATTATGTACATCCAAAAAGGTATTATCAGAGACCCAACACCATACACCAACCATCAGTAGAAGACATAGCAGACAGTGATGTAGATGAGACAGAGGATATAGAGGTACCACTAGATGTGTCCTATTTAGGCATGAGTTGAGAATACATCAGGTATTAGAGTCTAAAGGGAACCCACCCCATCATTCTTGAGGATTATCCCACAAGTAATGTAGGCCTTTCAGAGAGGACACACTAGGATAGAAGAATAGAAGAGGAGGATGAGGATCACAGAGATGAAGAGGAGTCCATATCTAAGAGAGACCCCATGGAGGAGGAGAGAGAAGAGGAGAGAGTAGAGGAGAGAGAAAAGAAGATGCCCCCAGTTGGTGATATTGGTGTGGATGTACACATTTTTCACACATCACCGCTAAGATCACGACGACCTCCATGCACCCATACAAAGACACCACCACTGAGACCTAGACACAAAAAGCATGGAGAGAGGTCACTCCATGCCCCCACCATCCAGATCCTTTGGTGATGCCCATGAGGGAGATCCAAATCTAAAGTATGAAATTGATTAAAAAATTTAACTTAATTTGTGAAGAAAGAGCACTAAATTGATAAATGTATTTTCATTTTGTAGCTAGTGTAGTGGAGTGGAGGAGTTTTGTATCCAAGGTTCTGAAGGATACATGTATATCCTATCGACTACCAACCGGCGAGTGATAGTCTTCCATTGGCCATAGAGATCCTGATAGGCATGCTAATATCTTTGCATGTGTCCAGCGAGAGATGAGGTTGTGTAGAGAGAGAGAAGAGAAACTGATAGTTGACTTACAAAGGGCCCAGGAGCACATGTGCAATATGAGCATATCGAGGAGCCACTCATGGACACATAGATCTACAGCTTCTTATCATAGATCAGAGAGATTTGGGAGTCATCGACCATCAGAGCATAAAAATATACATAGTGATAGATAGGGCCTTGGGCCACGTATGTATCAAAACTAAAAAGGATTTTATAGATGGACAAATTTCTCTACTAATTAGTTTTGTGTTTGATTACTATATTTTCATCAATAACATAAAACTTAATAGAAAGAAAGAAGGTGCATAAATGTATTCAAATGTAATTTTCTAAAACCACATGACTTATAAAACAAACATAATTATTTTATAAGGATTACATTAATACACAAGGAAAGAAAGATAAAATTAAGGATAATAATGTTTGAGATGCATAATATTGATAGGTTCCTTAAAAGAAACACCATCCATATCAGCAAGTTTATAAGCACCTAAACCAAAGTCTTTAATTACAACAAAAGGTCCAAGCCAATTAGGGCTAAACTTTCCTTTTTCACCAGGTAAAGCATTCACATTTCGTTGATTCTCATATAGGACTAAATCACCTACTGAAAATGTTCATTCAATTACCTTATGATTATACTATTTTTGAAGAGATTTATGATAATCTTTTATATGTTCTAAAGCATGTATTCATTGTTCATCTAACATTTCCAATTCTTGTAATTGTTGTTCTTAAAATGTATCTTTGTCAATTATCCCATGAAATGAAAAAGGTAAAGAAGGTATTTCTAATTCCAAAGGCATAATAGCATCAATACCATAGACAAGATTGTAAGGAGAAGTACCTGTGGTTGTATGAACACTAGTCCTATAAGCCCATAAAGCATAGGTTAGTTGGGTATGACAATCTTTCGCATGCTTGTTAACTATTTTTCTCAAAATTTGTTCAATGATTTTATTTGATGCTTCAACTTGACCATTAGATTGAGGATAGTAAGGAGTTGAAAATATTTGTTGAATTCAACATTTCTCCAAGAATTTCATGACTTCTTTGTTCTTAAATAGAGGTACCATTATCCGAAACTATCATCGAAGGGATATTGGAAATCATGTTATGATATTGTTAAGGATGAAATCACAAATAACATCTGCAGTGGTTGAACGAAGAGGGATATCTTCCACCCACTTCGTGAAGTAATTTTTAGTATTTAGGATGTACCTTTTCCTTGAGAAGAAACTGGAGAGATTTTTTCCAATAAGGTCAAAACCCCAAATACTAAAAGGCCATGGAGAAACTTGATTACGAATCTCACGAGCAAGAGCATGAATCAAATTACTTTGTTGTTGACATTGAGGACATTTCTTAACAAACATGAAAGAATCTTGTTCCATTGTTTTCCAATAATATCCCATTCTAAGAAGCTTCTTGACTAGATATTTTCTACCAAAATGTCCCCCATAAGAACTAGAATGGGCTTCTGCCAAAGCTACCAGAATTTTAGTTCTATTAAGACATCTTAATAGTAAACCCTCATAAGAACTTTTGTAAAGCGTGTGTCCTAAGATAATGTAATGTGTTGCAAGCTTCCTAATATGATTACATGTGTTCCTTATTGTCGATTCAGGAAAAGTACCATCTTTCAAGAAATGAAAGATATGAAAATACCATTCATCCAAATACAAATTGAAACAATCGGAGCTAACCTTATTAGAAATTGCAAGGTTTTTAAGAGTTTGTATAGTAAATTGAAAATTTTCAGTGTTATTCTCAAGAAAAACCAAAGAAGCTGTGTTTTCCATGGTGTCCGCATGTCGATTATCTTTCCTAGGTAAAGTTTCAATTGTATAAAAAGAGAATTGTGAAAGAACATCAAGAGCCAAATCTCTATATTGTGTCATTTTATCATTCTTAGTCTAATAAAATCCCTTAATTTGTTCAAGAATCAATTGTGAATCTCCATAATTTTGCAAGTGTTTGATGTTAAGGGATGAAGCTGCTAGTAGGCTAGCTATAAGAGCTTCATACTCTGCGATATTATTAGTACAAGGAAAGGTTAATTTGTATGATAAGGGGATTAGTTTTTTTGTAGAAAGGATCAAGATAATACCAACACCAGAACCTGTCTTACATCTAGATCCATCAAAATATAACTCCCAATCATCATCCTATTTAATGGCTAGAATGTTTTCATTAGGGAATTCTATTGAAGTAAAACACGCAGTTGAATGAGGATGAGGTGCTTCAGCCAAATAATCTGTTAAAGCTTGTCCTTTAATCAATTCTGAGAAATGAAATTAAGATCAAATTATGTAAGTAACATCACCCATTTTTCCAAATGGCCAAAGAGATCAGTTTTTGAGAAAAGATGTTTCAAAGGATCAAATTTAACAATCACATTGAATTCAACATTTAATAGATAATGCCTGAGTTTCTGACAAGCATAAACTACAACAAAGCATTGTCTTTCCACATCTATGTATCTTGTTTCATAATCAAGTAAAGTTTGACTAATGTAGTACACACAGGTCTTTCCTTACCTTCACTATCATACTGAGCTAACAATGCACTCACTGCTTTCACAGTGGCTGAAGTATACAGATAAAAGGGTTTATTAAATTGAGCAGGTTGCAAAATAGGAGGATTGGCAAGATACTTCTTAAATTTCTCAAAGGATTGTTTACATTTGTCATTCCAAGAGAAAGTGGTATCCTTTCTAAGCAAGGAAGTAAAAGGAACAGTTCTATCAGCTAAGTTAGAAACAAAGTGACGAATAGCTTGAATTTTTCCTTGTAAACTTCATAACTGAGAGATGTTCTTAGGAGGAGGCATATTAATAATAGATTCAATCTTTTTGGTATCCACCTCAATTCCTCACTTAGAGATTATATAAATCCTAATAATTTACCAGAATCAACTCCAAAAATACATTTCTTAGGATTCAATCTCATATTGTAACTTCTAATCCTTTGAAATATCTGTCGCAAAATGCTAACATGATATTCTCTTTGTATAGACTTTGCCAAGATATCATCCACATAATCTTCAACAATCTTATGAATGTAATCATGAAAAATCAAGGTCATAGCTCTTTGATAAGTTTCTCCTGCATTTTTTAATCCAAAACGCATCATGACCCAACAAAATGTTCCCCAAGGTGTTATCAATGCGGTCTTAAATTGATCTTCAGGAGGAATAAAAATTTGATTATAGCTATAAAAGACATCCATAAAAGACAATCAAGCATGACCCGTTGTTGAATCCACAATCATATCAATATTAGGTAACAGGAAATCATCTTTTAAGGATGATTTATTTAAATATCTAAAGTCAGTACACATTCATATCTTATTTTATCCTTTTGAAATAGGAACAATGTTTGAAATCCATTCTGAGTAATCAATAGAGCAGATGAATCCAACATCCAATAATCTTTCAATTTCAGCCTTAACTAGTAAAGCGATTTGTGGATTCATCTTTCAAATTTTCTGCTTCAAAGGTTTAATATTCGATTTGAGAACAATATTGTGAATAAAAATCTTGGAATCTATACCCAAAATATTTGAATATGTCCAATAAAAAATTTCCTTAAATTCAAGTAAAAGGGAAACCAACTGATCACATTTGTTCTGATTCAAACATTTCCCAATTTTTATCATCTTTTTAGAGTCATTTTCATCTATTTGAATATCAAAAGTCTTAGTTGTCAGCAAATCACTTTGTATCAGAGAATCCATTAGCAAAGAATAAATACCTTGTTCATCATGCTCTCCAAAATAAGGATCGGTACTTAAATAATAAGGCTTCCATCATTTGTGATGAAACTTAGGTAAATCCTCATAAACCCCTAAAAAATCTGCCAAGGCTTCTTCTTCGGGAAAGATATCCAAAGTAGGTCTTTGATTAATGTTAAGGAGGAGTGGGTTAACCAACTTCAAGTAACCACCACATATATGATTAACATTCAGAGGAAAAGCTGATGGTTTTCTATAAGGATTGAATCCTAATCCATATGTATGATCATAAATTTCATTATCCAAAGGCACTTGTATAGCTTTCTCTTATTTACCACATCCTTTTCCATTAAATCCTGATTTCTTGAGCAGATGATAATCATAACCATATCTATCATCCATATCAGATGGATTCCAAGGAGCAACGTATGTCACAATATCATAACAATTAGGTTTTATTATTTCAATTGTTTCTTTAATCAAGGTGGCAACAAAGTTACTTTTTAATTCCTTAGAAAGTAGAGGAGTAAAAACTTGTTTTTCAAATTCACTTTGTTGTTTCATGAATTCCAAATAAGAGACCTTATATTCTCCAATGAAAGTAGGATTAAAGTCTAATATCCCCAAATAATCCTCATTCCAAGAAGAAGATGGAGCTTCTATTTATTTTATCTTAGGTTTCTTTTCAGTCTCTTTGCTTGGTTGAAGAGGCTCATAGAATTTTACATATTTCGCATTTAAGCAAGGATTCAACACATCATCCACATGTAATATATACATTAAATTGTTATAAATAAACCTAACCTTGTGATGAAGATTAGAAGGAACTGCATGCATAGTATGTAACCAAGGTCTACCTAAAAGAAGGTTGTAATTGAGAGGTCCAGGCATAACATGAATAGGTGTATTGAGAATAACTGGACCAACTTTAACAGGTAAGGTTATAATGCCCAAAGTTCTCTTTGCAATATTGTCAAATCCATGAATAGGGACATTATCAAGTTGAATAGTTGTAAGATCAACCTTAATTGCATTAAGCATATCCATTCTGCAAACATTAAGCCTAGATCCATTATTAATTTTAATGTTCTACGAATGATGCTTTGATTAATAGAAACAACAACCATAAGAGCATTATATTGATTTTGCACCTCAAGAGAAGGTAAATCGTCATTAGTAAACACAATAGGAGGTACATAAGGCATAATATGCATGGACTCCAAAAAGGAATTAATGTTCTCTTGAATAAGAGGTGAAGCAGGAAGAGTAGAAAAAGCTTTTTCCAATGCCTCATGATATGTCGGGGAAGTTTGATGTAATTCCCATAAAGATATCTTAGCAGGAGTAGCACATATTTTTTCTACTAAGTCAAACTCCTTAAAGGTAGATGGAAACCTAGGAGCTTGAGGAAGCACATGTTGAAAAGGCGGTAAATAAACCAGAATAATAGGTTGAGGGTTATTCCGTGTAGGATAAGCATGTGAAACAGAATCCATGTTATCAAATTGAAATCCAAAGGATCCTTAGGTTTACCCTTAATTTTTATTTGAGGACATCCTTTTACCATTAACAAAGGTTTAGGATATATCATTTTATGTTTATCCATGTTGCAAATAGTGGAACATGAAGGTAACCATGCACACACCCTATGGTAAAGGTCAATTGGAGAGGTTGTGGAGGAGAGTGAAATAGGAATAGGATCAATGGAGATCTCATTTGAATAATTTTCATCCTCACTTCCATGTACCTAATTAGGGAATCAATCCTCTTATACAATAAAATCCTCATCAAAGTATTCAAAACAAAAATCATACATGTTGAATACAAAGTAATACTAAAAGCATGAAAATATAAATGTTTTTGTATTTTTAAAGAGATTTTGCAATTTTTTTAATTTTTGAAATATAAATGAAAGAACATAAAAGAAATCTAATTTTATAAGCATGTAAGATCTAATATAGAATTCATATCTAACACCAAAAAGAAAGAGTTTTCGTAAATGGGTTCACCAAAATGTAGAGTGGTGAAATGAGGATAGGTAGGTAGGGTTTTAATAATGTACCTAATAGAGATCCTAAACCAACATTCTCCACAATACATATGAATTGATAATGATAAGTAAATTGAATCTAGAAATTCTTGAAATTAGTTAAGATGAAATACATACCTCATAATGAAATTGATTTGGAAATACCTATTTTCTGATGTCTGTGTTTAGTTTCAGGAAATTTTGCAACTGGATTTGGGATAGGAAAAAATAGACAGAGTAAACCTACAAAAAATTTCCAATTCAGAGTAAGGTCAAACTTGACCTAAGGACAGGGGTAAGATCTTACCCCAGGGCACAATCTTACCCCTAAAAGTTGACCTTGACCTGCACTGCTTCGATGAAAATTTTGTTTACAAATCCCATAAGTTTGGTGAAAAGGGTACTTAGATCTACTCTGCAACTCCAGAAACAATGAATGTATATATCTGAAAATGGTGTTTTGGGGTGGCTATATAGGGTTTTTCCTTAATCAAACCCCCGCTTTGGTAATCTCCACCTCCACAAATAGCTGGCTGTAATAGAATATGTGTGTGTGTTGAATGTGTAATGCCAAGATCTAATCTTCTAGATTGAAACCCTAGCATGAATTGATATGAGAAAGAAATGCATAGATTTGAATATGATAAAAAAAGCATACCAAACCCCCAAGGCTAAATTACTCCTATCAAAATCATAATCCGTAATTGCTACCCCATGATTGTATCTTTGAATGCTTAAATGTTGAAAATGGTGGATCAAGGAAGAAGGGGTCTCTCTCTTGCTCCAAATGAATGTCCACAATGGTTTGTCCACAAAAATGCTTGATGTCAACAATGGCTTGATCTTCTATATCATCCTCTTGCAATATTGCATCTTCACTTCACCATCGCTTGCTTGCTTTAATCGATTATGTCTCCATTTGATGGATACTTGGTGTTGTAGTTGTGAAAATGAAGGCAAGAGAGAGTCTTTATATAAAGGTTTCAAGGAAAGGCTCCTTGGGCAATTTAAGGGCCCATAATTCAAATTTCACCTCTAATTATGGTCCAATCAAAGTAACCAACTAAGGAGAGAAATAATTAAATGAATTTTGAATTAAAACCCTTTCGCTTTCAGATCTGGGGTCCTGACATTGATTTCGGGGCCTGTTGTGAACCAATTTGACAAGGGTGATCAGAACTTGACAGAGGTCAAGGATGACCTTGAATTTGACCTAGGTCAAAGTTGACCTCAACCTTGACCTAGAGGTCCATATCCAGTCAGTGTTGAAAATAGGAGGTCCCGGGGATGCCCAGAGAGTTGGAATAGTGAGGAAATAGGGCAGAGTGCCAAGGGAAGGCACATAGACCTAGAATGGATGTGATGAGGACTAGGAAGACCTATACCTAGATCCTACCTAGAAAATAGAGCCACATAGAAGGTAAATCAAGGAGAATCCTCAAGATCCTAACCCTAATTTCACCTAGAAAGAAGGAATCAAGTGCAAAGTGCATCCTATATGCAAATCTATAATGAAAATGTACTAAAAGAGGGTGCTAAACCTATCAAGATGGAAGTGCTTCCATTTTAAGAGGATACAATACATACATACATACATACATACATACATACATATATATATATATATATATATATATATATATATATATATATATATATATATATATATATATATATATATATATATATATATATATATATATATATATATATATATATATATATATATATATATATATATATATATATATTACCATATCTGATTGTAGCTATATCTTAACAGTCCCTCTTAGCAAGAGAGGATTTGACTAGTTGTCATCACAATCCCTGACTTATTTGGAACTAGATTTTAGTAATAACTAAAACATAACTTAATATCAAGATATTTGACATAGCTCGGGACATTAATATAATGTACTCATCCTGATAGAAGAGTTTTCACAATCCTCGACCAATAAAGTTATCTAACACATTCTGGGATAACAACTTAATGTAGTCTAATCTTGATTCACATGTTTTTATGATCCCTGACCAATTTTAAACAACATAAAGAAGTCATTAGTTGTTGTGACACCCTATTCGTCTTTGCAACACAAAGATTTAGTCAGTTGGAATAGGGCTTCAGAATGTGTGGAAAATTTAGACTATGATGCATGCGTCCACTGATGCTTGGCTATGCATAGGAATGGGATGGACATGAGACCAAAATTCAAAATTAGCATTAATCAGAGATCGACATACATGCAACACCAATATACTGAGAGTCATCAGATTGTTCAAAGACCATTCATAGAGAATGTGATCTAGGTTTATCAATATGCACAGTTAGACGACACCTTTCTTATTCCAATTCATGGACTTTACAAGTATCGATACTTATAATCAGATATTGAATAAATAGAGATACACTAGATCTTAATAATGATTGTGTAATAATGATCAATGAAATGCAGTTGAAATGTGGATTTTCATTTCTTGATGTAAATATCTATTCGTTGGGAACATTACAGTAATAAGGAATTAGGAAGATATAGTTGATACTTATCATATAGGTCAGAGATGCTTGATTAAATAATTATCATTATACAGGCACTAATCAATGGTTAAAATTAGCAATTACACATAAAGCATATAACTTCTAAATATTTATGTTGAATGATTAATAATCTTCCCTTTGACGAGGAAGTATTTAATTATTGAGTGGATGGAAGGTATGTTAGTATGTGGCCACTGTTTTGACAAAGACTTAACTTTATCAAGCCAATAGGGGAAATAAAATCTCTGAGGGAAAATCTATTGAAGGTGTCAGTGTTCCAAGTTATAAAGTGTTGGCTATAAGTGACATTCAAATAGCAGAAATTGGCAAAATTAATAAATCATGGGTTCCAAGGCTCCAACACATTTTTATGAATCAATAATGGATTGTATATCTCTAAATACCAAAGTGCGTGGTAGATATATATCCACGGCTAATAAACTATATATTGAGTGCTCCATCAAGACTATAATATTTTGATTGGAACTTTAGCGATATCAATGAATTATATTTTCATAAGAATTTGTATGTTTGGCTTGTTCTGAATTCTATCAAAGTATTTTTGTGCTGGAATTCATTTCACTTTAGTTTGGACCTTCAGAAGAATCTTGAATTTACTGTGGTTGATAGCACTTAACATATTGAGATATCTTCTTGATCAGGAATGATTCTAGAACATGATTGCTGCAAATCTATGAGTTGCGCACACAAACTGAGAATTATCTAACTAATGGAAATATATGATGGAGCCTAGTCATAAAGTGCAAACTATTCCCTACATAGATATGATTAATAGGGAGATAAGAATTTAACCTCTTGGATTTAATTGAAGTGCCACATATAGCATTTGATTAGAGAAGATCATTGAATACGACATGATATAAGGGAAAGAAGAAATATAATAGAATATAATTCTATTCAATAAGGTAATGAAAAAGTGATGAGAGATTATTAAAGATAATACGTATTCATCAAAGGATGAGAATTAGTGATTTATATTATAAGTTGGACCAAATAAGTTTGATTAAGAATTATCATTTATAATGATCGATAGGAGATTATTATAAGAAAGAATCAAAGAATATATATTGCTAACAAACATCTATGAGTAGGATATAGTTACAAAATATTATATTTGAACTCTATCATGGATTAAAGAACCATTATATGGTCAACCTTAGTAGGGGATATATTACTACTTAAAGGAAGGTCTCTTATAGAGAATAACGATATAAGAGGGAGACCAAACATAATCATTCAAGGAGGCTGAGAAAGAAATGTAAAATATGGAGCATGGAATGATATGGAATGGTATGTAAGATATATGAATATATATTTAAATAAGGAACTCATGGAATATGGAGAAAGTGCAATCCTAGCACGAATTGAGAATTATCAAGTGAATTAACTATGTCCCTAGCCATGGGGATATTTTTAAAAATATTTGAAAAGATAAGTATCTCATGTTTTATTAATCCATATGAATTTGCAGTTTGTAATTCATTAAATAATAAATTTTGTATGCTTCTATCATTTCTATGTTCGGGATATTTTAGCTCTATGAACTATTCATAATCTATCTTTGACATCTTTAGAAAGGTCAAGAAGTTGGCAAAATTTAGCTTCTAAGGAAACTGATGATTCAGTCAACTTAGACAAACTCAATCATATTGATTCAGAGGGAGCTAAATATTGAAGGTAAAACATGATGAACTACAACTGATTTAGAACCTAATTGAAGATCATTGATTAGAGATCACCAAGTGGCTGATTAGATATGTAAGATGGTTAAATCAATAATATGTTGTCATTGATGTCAACTTGTTTGACAAAAATTATCTTGTAAGTTACAATACCTAAACATCTGTAGAAAGGAAGAAAAAGAGATGAAGAACAAAAATATCTACATGAGAAATATGTATATGATAGATGAGGATAAGGAACACATTGGACAACTTGTTGATGAGTCTATGACCTTATGTTATTGAGTTGATTATGTTACATTCATCTATGATGAGGAAAAGAGTTGAAAGACATAATGCAGTGTGGTCGATTGATGAAGCATCATAGTATACACCAAGCAGTGTAGTGTATACCGAGCACAGTATAAACCAAGATTGTGTTCACCGACACATTTCTTTGTTAACCAAACAAGAAAAAAGGAACTAAATGATCAATTTAGCCAATAAAGTTTGATGAGCTGGAAAGTGTATGAGTTTGAGGTTGGAGATAAAGTTTGTTACGAAGATCAACGACTAACAAAATTCAAGGAAGATCTAAAAAATGGAATCAAAATGTGTTACTGACACATCAGTCGAGGAAGGTTTAAATGACAAAATGGATGAAGAAGAGTAAGTGGAAAAATCTAATGGAGGAGAAGAAAATGGTTTACATGTCTATTTAAGAGACTAGGGTTTCATTATGAAACTAATGCCGGAAGAAGGAGACTGCAGAGATATCGCATGAACAATCTTCATGCATGCCTGATCAGACTGGTTAAGGAGAACTGAACTATAGAGTTTATTGAGTGTTAGAAAGCTATTACCAAGCGATAGTGAGTTACTGAATATTGATTAAAACAGAATTGATATATTGATCAAAGGATTTGAACAAGCTTAACATAGATCTGATAATTTGCAATTGAAGCTGTGTTGTGATCAGATCAACTATTGTTACATTTTAACCATTGTAAACAAAGAAATCTCTTAACAGAGTGGACTTGAAAGTCTTGTAATGTCATTCATAGAGTGTACATTTTTTATCCTATCAACCCCATAGTGAATTCTGGTTGGATGATAATGGTTGGTCTAAAATCCTCTAACAAGGTCACACCTTAGAGTGTGTTTGTAACCTTTAACAGGGTTGGGTCTTCACCGACCTCACTTCAGAAGAGTGAACAATTTTTGGGTTGCCGGTCCCAGGTGGTTTTTCCCTTCACAGGGTTTCCACATTAAATCTCGTGTTATGTGTTCATTGTGATGATTTTTTGTTGTCATAATTTACATGTTGCATATTAGATTTGATCGCTAATCATTATAAGTTATTGAATGGTAATCGGTAAAAGCACAGACAATATAGTATTTTATGTTACTGAGCTGCAAAAGTTTAAGTAAATTGTTTTGGGTATACATTTTATAATTGGGACTTTGGATAACTGATTCAACCCCATCTCAGTTATTCTAACAATTAGTATTAGAGCGTTGGTTGCTTGGAATAGAGTTTTAAGGACTTCAACACAAAGATCTCAAAATGTATAAGAGGGAAGTGCCAAAGCTAAACAAGGATAACTTTACAATATGGCAAAGTCGAATGAAGCTGCATATATCTGGAATTGGAATTCTGCCCTCACTCTAATGGAGAATGGCTACATTTGCACCGCCCACTGGACCTCTGACCCTTGATTAGTTAAGAGACAGACATGAACATAATGTTACTATGATGGAGATTGCTACTGCACTAACAGATGCTGAATTTGAAGATATCAAAGGATGTACTACTGCTAAAGATATGTGGGATAAACTTGCACAAATTTATAGTGGAGATGTAAATGTCAAGAGAGCTAGAGCTGTAAGCTTAAGAGGAAGATTCAATGACATGAAGATGAAAGAAGGTGAAAACATTGTGCAGTACACAAATAGAATAAAGGAGGTAGTTCATGCTATTAGAGCATCAGATGGAGTTATTGATGAAGACATTGTGGTAAGAAAAATTCTAAGGACTTTATTGCCTATTTATGCCATCAGAATATCTGCAATTCATGAAAAAAGGTCAGCACTTAATAGTACACTCACTAATGATAATGTAATTGGAAAGCTAGAACAGTTGAACTGAACAACTATGATAATAGTGTCGTATTGACTGTTGAATCTGCTTTCATGAGTTCTTTGAAGATTGGTAAGTCTAGTAGCAAAAATAATAAGGATGATAGTGATAGCAATACTGATGATGAGCTTGATGAACTTGAAGCTCTTATGGCCAGAAGGTTACCTAAAGGTAAAGGAAGGTATAGAGGTAAACTACCTTTAGCATGCTTTAACTATAAAGAGGTTGGTTACATTGCTACTAGATGTCCACACAAGAAAGATGATGATAGAACCAAAGACCGATCTGAAGGAAGCTATGGGAGAAGAAACAACAGAAGCTACCGACACAACAATAGAGACAACCAAGACAATAATAACAGAGGCAAAAAGGTATGTTACATAGCAGAAGAAAATGAATCAGAATTCTATTTAGATGATGATCTAGAAGTTGTATTTGTTGCTATGAAAGATGATTTTGAGGAAGAAGAAAAACATGTAGAAACAAAACTAATTTCTAAAGTTAATAAAAATGATACATGGATCATAGATAGTGGTTGTACACATCACATGACTGGTGATGATGATAAATTTGATCATCTTGAGAAATACAATGGAGGATCTGTTAAGATGGGTAATGATACACCTTGTATGGTAAGAGGTAAAGGATCCTTGATGATAAATGATAGAATAAAATGTGAAAATGTTTATTGGGTAGAAGGAATGAACTATAATTTCCTAATTGTGGCACAACTGAACAATTTAGGTCACCAAGTTTCTTTTGATAGCAAGAAAGTGAAAATATTTGATGATGGAGGAAGACTAGTTGGAATTGGAGCACAATAAAGAGGTAATCTATTTTATCTTGATAATGATGAGTCTTCTTGCTTGATGATGAATAATAAAGATGCTTGGTTGTGGCATAAATGGATATGCCATGTGAATTTTGATAACATGATTAAGATCAGTAAAAGGAAAAGAGTTAAAGGTATGCCTAACTTGTCAAAGCCTGTTTATGTTATGTGTCATGAATGCCAAAAAGGTAAAATGCCCAAATCTAGTTTCAAAAGAAAAGATTATTCAACAAAGAAGATACTTGCGTTGGTTCATACTGACCTATGTGGTCCTATGAGAACTCAGAGTTATTATGTAGATAGATACTTTATTTTTTTTGTTGATGATTATACTAGATTGATGACTCCCATGTTCTTGAAAGAAAAATCTAAGACATTCAAGATGTTCAAGTGGTATAAAGAAAAAGTAGAAAAAGAGATTGGTAAAGAATTGAAATGCTTAAGATCTGATAGAGGAGGTGAATTTAGCTCTGATGAATTTACTAACTTTTGTAATGAGCATGGTATTAAAAGATGGGTCTTTGCACTGAGGACACCTCAACAGAATGGCATTGCTAAAAGAAGGAATAGGTCAATTGTTGACTGTACAAGAACATTAATGATAGAGAAAAATGTTGCTTAGACATACTGGAGGGAAGTTGCTAGCACAACTATTTATGTTTTGAACTGAGTACAACTAAAGGACAATAACAAGATAACCTATGAGTTATGGTTTGGACACAAACCCACTGTAAGTTATTTTAGGATTTTTGGAAGTAAATGTTTTATTCTGAAAGATGAAAGAAATGGAAAGTTTGACTCAAAAGGTGATGAAGGGATATTTTTAGGATATTCTAGTAAAAGCAAAGCATACAAGTGTCTGAACAGAGTTACAAATAAAATGATTGAAAGTACTAATGTTCAAGTTGATGAGTTTGATGATAAGAATGTAGAGGAAAGTAGAAAGGAACTAGAAGACTACGGTAGATTCAATTACATTGAACAACCAGCATATCTACTAAAGCTATAGACCGTGACAGCTGGTCATTAGAAAAATAATACCGAGGAACAGGAAAGAGAAACCAATGAGCAGGAAGGACCTATTGAACAAGCAAATGAACCTGCACAGGATGAACAAGAAAGAAGAGATCAGATACTGGAAAAGTTTTTCAAAAGACATCATCCTAAGACACAAATCATTGGAGACAAACAAGCTGGAATGATGACAAGGAGTAAGACAAGACAAGGTACATGTCTAGTTTGTGAATATGAATGAAAGAATGTAAAGGTTGCATTAGAAAATGATGAATGGGTTAATGCAATGAAAAAAGAAATAGAACAGATAGAGAAGAACAAAACCTGGAGTTTAGTACCCAGACCTAAGGACAAGAATGTTATCGGTACTAAGTGGATCTTCATAAACAAGCTAAATGAAAATGGAGAGGTAACAAGAAATAAAGCTAGATTGGTATGCAAGGGATATGCATAGGAGTAAGGCATTGATTATGGTGAAACATTTGCACTTGTTGCTAGATTATAAGGAGTTAGAATGTTACTTGCATATGCTGCACACAAAAAGTTCAAAGTTTATCAAATGGATGTCAAGTCAGCATTTTTGGATGGAATACTTGAAGAAGAGGTCTACATAGAACAACCAGAAGGGTTCATTGATGTAGACAAGAAAGATATGGTATGTAGATTACATAAAGATTTATATGGTTTGAAGCAAACACCTAGAGCCTAGTATGAGAGGCTACATACTTATTTGTTAAGCATTGGATTTGTTAGAACTAGTGAGAACAACAATTTGTACATGAAAGGAGATACTGATGATACTATTTTGATTGCTAAAATATTTGTGGATGATATTATCTTTAGAGTTCAAGATCACATATGTAAATCCTTTGCTGATGAGATGAGAAAAGAGTTTGAAATGTCTATGTTTGGAGAGATTAAGTTCTTTCTAGGACTGCAAGTGATTCAGCAGAGTGATGAGATATTCATCACACAATCTAAATATATCAAGGAAATACTGAGAACATTTGGCATGGAAGATGCTAAACCTATTGGAACACTGATGGGTACTGGATGTAAAATGACTAAGGAAGATGAAACTACAGAGGTGAACTAGACACTGTACCGATCTATTATTGGTAAATAAATGTATGTAGTTCATAGTAGACCAAACATAGCACATGTTGTGGGAATTGTTGCAAGATTTTATGCAAATCCTAGGGAGTCACACATGGTTGCTACAAAGAGAATCTTAAGATACCTAAAGAAAACATAGGACTATGGATTATGGTATCCTAAGGAAGGCAAATTTGAACTCAAAGTCTATACCAACGCTAATTGGTTTGGAAATGTGGATGATAGAAAAAGTACCATCGCAGGTGAATTTTTATTTGGTGAAAGACTTGTTACATGGATGAGTAAGAAGCAGACTTTCATTTCTTAGTCTACAATCGAAGCAGAGTGTGTTGCTGCTGCTACAAACTGTTCAAATATTGCATTTATTAAGCAAGTGTTGGATGGTATGAATGAGGTAATCACTAAGCTGGTGATTATATATTGTGATAACACTAGTGCTATTAACATTTCAAAGAATCCAGTGATGCACTCTTAAAAAAAGCATATATCTATTAAGTATCACTACTTAAGAGAACAAGTACATGAGAAGCAAGTGAAGCTAGAATTTGTTACATCAAAAGAACAACTTGCAGACATATTTACAAAGCCTCTACCAAAGGATACATTTGAATACTTGAGGACAAGACTTGGGGTCCATCCCCTATCTACCGATCACTAATGTGATCTGGATGTTGCATTAGCCTAATCTTATCAGAAGATCATTCATGTTGATGCAGCATAGTTCACACTTTGGATCATGTCTAAGGTTGTGAAAAGTTTGGAGAATTGGAACATATTGGCATATTAGTATACAGAGATATAGAGTATGCACAGGACAACAGAGAGTTACATGGCTACTACAGAGTTGTATGTTTATTTGTTTCTTTGGCATTATTGTCAAAGAGAGAGATAAATAATATGAAACAATATGAACCGGTGAGAACATTGAAACATCTATATAAGGGAGAGATAATTTGAAAGTAAGGGAGAGCATTGTAGATCAGTTACTAAGAATAGAAGAAGGAATCCGAGAACTAAAAAGATCATATCTACAGATTGTGAATGCTGCATTTTTAATGCTGTTGAGTAACATAGTGATTAAACATATTAAGCTAGGGAGAGCTTGTACAAAATTTATTTACAGAGTTGTAGAATACATGTTTGGTATATGTATGGTATATTTCATATTACTTGAGTTGCAATCAATGCCAAAGGGAGAGATTGATGAAATACAACTGATTTATAACCTAAATGAAGATCAGTGATTAGAGATCACCGAGTGGCTGATTAGATATGTAAGATGGTTAAATCAGTAATATGTTGTCATTGATGTCAACTTGTTTGACAACACTTATCTTGTAAGTTACAATACCTAAAAATTTGTAGAAAGGAAGAAAAAGAGATGATGAACATAAATATCTACATGAGAAAGATGTATATGACAGATGAGGATAAGGAATACATTGGGTAACTTTTTGATGAGTCTATGAACTTATGTTATCGACTTGATTATGTTGCATTCATCTATGGTGAGGAAAAGAGCTAAAAGACACAAGGCAGTGTGGTCAGTTGATGAAGCATCACAGTATACACTGAGCAGTGTAGTGTTTACTGAGCATAGTATAAACCAAGCTTGTGTTCACTGACACATTTCTTTGTTAACCGAACAAGAACAAAGGAACTAAATGATCAGTTTAGCCAATAAAGTTTGATGAGATGGAAAGTGTATGAGTTCGAGGTTGGAGATAAAGTTTGTTACAAAGATCAACGGCTAACAAAATTCAAGGAAGATCTAAAGAATGGAATCAAAATGTGTTATTGACACATCAGTTGAGGAAGGTTTAAGCAAAAAATGGATGAAGGAGAATAAGCAAAAAAATCTAATGGAGGAGAAGAACACAATTTACATGTCTATTTAAGAGACTAGGGTTTTGTTATGAAACTAATGCTAAAAGAAGGAGACTGCAGAGATATCGCATGAACAAGCTTCATGCATGCCTGATCAGACTGGTTAAGGAGAACTGAACTATAGAGTTTACTGAGTGTTAGAAAGCTATTACCAAGAACTGAACTTCAGAGTTTACTGACCGTTAGAAAGCTATTATCGAGTGATAGTAAGTTACTAAATATTTATTAAAATAGAATTGATATATTGATTAGAGGATTTGAACGAGCCTAACATAGATCTAATAATCTAAAATTGAAGTTGTGTTGTGATCAGATCAACTGCTGTTACATTTTAACCATTGTAAACAGAGAAATCTCTTAACAGAGTGGACTTGAAAGTCTTGTAATGTCATTCATAGAATGTACATTTGTTATCCTATCAACCCCATAGTGAATGCTGGTTGGATGATAATGGTTGGTCTAAAATCCTCTAACAAGGTCACACCTTATAGTGTGTTTGTAACCTTTAACAAGGTTGGGTCTTCACCGACCTCACTTCAAAAGAGTGAACAATTTTTGGGTTGCCGGTCCTAGGTGGTTTTTCTCTTCACAAGGTTTCCATGTTAAATATCTTGTGTTATGTGTTCATTGTGATAATTTTCTTTTGTCATACTTTACATGTTGCATATTGGATTTGATCAATAATCATTATAAGTTATTGACTGGTAATTAGTAAAAGCACAGACAATAGAGTATTTTATGTAATCGAGCTGCAGAAGTTTAAGTAAATTATTTTGGGTATACATTTTATAATTGGGACTGTGGATAACTGATTCACCCCACTCTCAGTTATTCTAACAAAACAATTATGAGATTATAGTCATGTGAACTCATGGATAGAATCACTTATGAGATGCACATAGATAGAATCGCTAATTAAGGTATTTCATACATCATACTATTGGTCTTTATTATCTTCCCTCAAGTCCAAGAGGGAGTGTTAATGTTGTGGTTTTGGAAAAGATCAAAATGCATCTTATGCTAGCTAATGCAACCTTATGACTATTCAGATTATGCATATTGGTTCTCTCAGGAAGGAAGGTATGAAGTGACATCCTACAGTGACACTGAGTTGAGTATATAAATAGTGTATGCCTTCGTGATAGAGGGAGAAGTTAAAGGATTTGCATTAGTAGACATTCAAGGATCATGATTCAGAGGGAGTAGACCATGTTTTGTTGGTTCTCTAGTAATCAGGAAATTGTAGCAGAGAATTATGATTATTACCATGTCAAGATGGTGTATACTTTGTAAGCTCAGAATTCAAGAAGACTATGAGACAGTACAAACAAATGGAATTCAGTGGAGAACTAACAGCTAATATTCTTACCAAACCCCTTGCTAGAAAGAAGATTGTGTACTTTTAGATAACCTTGGTATGTTGAGGAGTAAAGCCTTAGTTGAAAAGAAGGTTTCAACTTCAATGATCCATCATTTTGTATCTTAAATGATTCTTATCTTTTAGACAAGTCTAAGGTGGAATTCTAGGTTTCCACACTCTGGGATGAGCCATGGGGGATTCACCCTCTGAGAAGAGTCAAGGTGACTTTATGGGTCCATTCATTTTGTGTTCAAAGAAGATAACAATATTTTGTGTAAATAATTGGGGTTACTATTTCAAGGTGACGATTTTGACAATAGTTAACCAAGCTTCAAGATTGACACCCGAACAGGGTTGTCCTGGACTATGCCAGATATTTTGATTCTTATGTTATTATTAGATTTTTTAATAACTACTATATCATGATTGACACCCTAACAGGGTTGTCCTGGATTATGCTAGATATCATGATATTGAGATAATAAGTATTGATCATGACTAATAAATTCTTTATGTTGTTCTGAATTGGTCGGGGATCATAACAACATGTGAATCAAGATTAGACTACATTAAGTTGCTATCCTGAAATGTGCCAGATATCTTGATTGTTATCACTAAATCTAGTTTTGAATTGGTCAGGGATTGTGATAACTCTTCTATCAGGATGAGTACATTATATTAATGTCCTGAGTTATGTAAGATATCTTGATATGAAGTTATGTTTTAGTTATCACTAAAAATCCAGTTCCAAATAAGTTGGGGATTGTGATGACACCTAGTCAGATCCTCTCTTGCTAAGTAGGAGTGTTAAAATATAGCTACGATTGAATATGTTAATACACACACACACACACACAGATATATATATATATATATATATATATATATATATATATACACATACATATGTATATATATGTGTACACACACACACACATATATATATATGTATACATATGTGTGTGTATATATATATACATATACATATATATACATATATACATATGTATACATATGTGTGTGTGTGTGTGTATATATATATATATACATATGTATACATATATATATATATATATATATATATATATATATATATATATATATATATATATATATATATATATACATATGTATACATATATATATATATATATATATATATATATATATATATATACATATGTATACATATGTATACATATATATATATATATACATATGTATACATATGTATATATATATATATACATATGTATACATATGTATACATATGTATATACATATGTATGTATACATATGTATACATATACATATGTATACATATGTATACATATGTATACATATACATATGTATACATATATATATATACATATATATACATATATATATATATACATATATATTCATATATATATATATACATATATACATATATATGTATATATATATATATATATATGTATATGTATATATATATGTATATATATATGTATATGTATATATATGTATATATATGTATATATATATATATATGTATATGTATATATATGTATATATATGTATATATATATATATGTGTGTGTGTGTTTGTGTGTGTGTGTGTGTACATGTATATATGTATATATATGTATACATATGTATATATATAGACACACACACACACACACACACACACACACACATACACACACACATACACACACACACACACACATGTGTGTGTGTGTGTGTGTGTTAAGATCAGTTGATAATTGTATATGTTACAATGCGGTTAATATTAACAATCAGTTATGAAGGGTCATGACCCTACGTAGCATAAGCCATGTATGGTCATGGCTCTTCAAGACATGACTATTCAAAGGATATAAATGCATATCGATGGCTAGTGAAAAGATCAATCACAATGGTAATCTATTTCTGTACAACACCCATATATAATCTCTATAGGATGATCTTGATTTTACAACACAAAACACCACCTAAGGAGGGCTAAATAGTCTTAACATGGAAGTGCTTCCATTTTAAGACGATACAAAACCCAACAAACAAACACAAATGTAGAGTTAAATGCACATTTATGTAGTCCAAATTAAGTGAAAATATAGAGTTAAATGCATGTTTGCGTAATTGAAATTAAGATGCAAATAAAAAACTCACACCATAAACCCTAGGCAAAGCAAAAAAAATTGACAAGCACAACAATTTTTTTTCAAGAAAATTTAATCTAACAATGGAAGAAATTTATGGTTTAAACCCATCATTTACACTTTCATTAAATACAACACATTACATTCGATCCAAAAGGATTTTTAAAAAAAATTTAAATAGTTCAAAGTCACCCTAACTTGTAACTTCGTCGATGGCCAACAACCAACACAAACTTAGCCTTCTGATCTTTCATTTCAAGACAAGTGAAACTACTCTTTGCAAATACCATAAATGAAAACCAACAATGCAAAAATCAATTAATCTATTCAATAAAAATTTTAATGAAATTTACATTTTATGAAGATAGAACATACCCACCATGCACATTGAAAAAATAGAAAACATTACATTCCAAGTGAAAGAATTTTTAAACCAAATATAAATAGTTCATAGTTAGCTTGAACTATAACTTTGCAGATGACTGACAACCAACACAAACCCAACCTTTTGATTCTTCCTTCCAAATTCACACAAAAGCCACTAGAGACAACAAAAAAAACTATATGCAAATACTACAAATGAAAACCAACCACCCAAAAATCGCTTGCCATGACAACCTAAGATGAAGTACGCATCAGTGAAATTCATTCTATACAAAATTACAAACCACTGGTCATTTGTAGCACCAAAAGCCAACAAACCCTTTGCTACCATAACACAATGAAACACATGTCACCATCAGGAAGGAAAACATGGTGACAAACATTTTTTTCAGATGGCTGACAATTTCCACACTGAGCACTAGAAAAATCATTGTAGATCACATTTTTTGGATGACTGAAAAATTTGCTAGTGAGAAATTCCCATACTAACGCCTATTGGCAAATTATATTTGATTAACTAGAATAGATATTCAATTGAATAATTAATGCTTATTATTATATTGTCATTACTAATAAATAATAGAGTAATTACTATGACTAATAATAGATGTTATTAATAATTGATTATGTTAACAAGTTATTATTATATATGAATAATATTATTTAATTCTGATTTCAAATATTCTATTCTTTGCAAAAACATTATTATATATATCTAGTTTTTCTTATATGCATAAATCATTATTGTTTAACTATGCAATATGTTATAAATTTTACTAGATAGAATGTGTCTTTTATTTAGTTATTATAAAAAACATTGTATGTTTTAACATTTAAACAAAGATGTTTGAAGGCTATTTCTTGAAGGACACCCCTAAGCTCCGTGAAATTTTTAGAATCTGTTCTTCATCATTCGCTAGGTTTAGATAATCCAAAGATCCAACCGAGCCACGTTTAGTCCCCTAATGGTTTTGACTAATTGGAAACCTCTACATAGTTATGGAAATATTCATGGAGGTCAATTATCTCCATAAAATTTGAAGAGATTAAGAATATGTTGCCTCATTTTTAAGGAGATTGTTAAATAATTTCTAGAGATGATTGTTCCTTGAAAAGATGGTGGTTAAAAGGTTGAGGTCTGAGGATGAGTGGGAATGGAGGATTTTGGGGAGAGGGACAAACGACTCTTATCTACATATTTTGTGGTCAAAAACCACACAAAATTTGCAAAAAAAATTACTATATTTTCAATAATCTGAAAAAAAAGTTTAACAATTTTTTATCTTTGATACATTTTATAGAGAGCTTAGAAATAGCCTTTCTTGAATACTATTTGCAAGAAACTTTAATTGTCCTCAGTACTAATTCTAAATTTTTATTTAACAATATCAAGTCGAGATTCTAAACACGATGATCTTATTCTTAAAAGAATGGTTGTCCAAACAGTGGAGAACATATTCCGACGGGGCCTACAGACATACAATATGTTAAGAGTGGCAGGATAGCATAATTTAAAGTCTCCTCGCATCGAATTTTAACGCCACGTTTAATTTATTTTGTGATTCGAGGTTTGTTTTTATTGTTTTTATGATAAGATAGATATTTACTAATACAAAGGAATAGGTAGTCTAGTTTCAGATTGATTGTGTTTTAAGTGAATAGTTCATAATTGAGAATGAAACTGTTAATTCAATTACATAAATATCATCAAGCATGTATAATTAACTTAAAATGATTAAGTATAGTATAATTGGTAATAGTTAGATTGACATTACTGGTAACTCTTCAATCCCTTTGTTTCTCTTTTACACAAGATTGATTGCTATCATTTCTTACTACTCAAAAAATTTGCTGTTTAAATGAAAGCATCAAACCTTTCCCTTGCTATGTAAATATCTTCTTATTCCTTAAGACTACCTTCTTTGTATCTGCTTTTCCCATTTCTAATTGTACCTTTTGGAAAGTAAGCAATGAGGACCACTAAATTTATTCTTGTTTCCAGGCAAATTAGACTCTAAGGGCCCATTTGGCACCTAGAATAAACCAGGAATAGGCATTAGTTAATACAGGAATAACTTTATTCGTTGTTTGTTGCACTTTTTCTTATTCTCGAATTGGGAAAGTTATTCCCGTTTTGGGGCTTATGCTGGAATAAAATAATTCCAAAAAAAACCTGGAATTCATTTTATTCTAGAATAAGAGTATTTCAGGAATAACTTTCTTAGACCAAATTTTATAAAATTATTGGGTCTGGTTGGGTCCGTGCGTTAGGGTTTTAAACAAAAATCCATGGCCGCTGTTGGATTCAAATTTCAGGGTTGTCTGTCGCGTTCGAGGACCCTGTGCTTCGATCCCGTAACATGTCGTTCATCCGTCATTCCTCTTGTTGAAACCCTCGATGTGGAGAAAAAAGGTATTATTTACCAGTCTGCGCCTGTGAACGTGCCAGACTGGACCAAAATACTAGGGATTCACCATCGCCATGTCGTTGGCTGGGAAACCATGGCCGCCACCCATTTTACATGTCAATTTGCAAACACGAAGACGGCCTGTTATTTCGAGATAGAATGAAACCCAACGATTTCTGCAGAGAAAATATTGTCGAGAAATGTTTCAAGCAAGGAGATTTAGGCTGGCGATTTTGTATATCATTGAATTTTTACCCCTTATTTAAATTTATCAATGTTTTTAAATTTAATTATATCGTAAATTTTATTGTTGAATTTATAATGATGAGATTATTAATTTTATTAAGTTATAAAGCTTAAATTTTTAAATATATTATTATAAAAAATATATAATCTTTTATTTATAAATGTAAAATTTACAATTTTAAAGATAAATGGAAAGGAAAATAAATTTGAAACATATTTGTTTCATAATAAAATATGCAAAAATATTTACATATAAGTTAGAAATACATATATATTTTAATTAAAAAAAAATCAGCAACAAAATTGATAACTTAAAAATAAATATTGTTCAAATTAATTTAAAAAATGCAAAATAATTCTTATTCCCATTCCACATAATGGGATCCAAACGCAGAATAAATTAATTCCTAGTCATATTTTAGGTGCACCAAACAGGTTCAAACCTTATTCCAGCTTTCATTTTGAGCATTAATTAATTCTAGAATAGGCCCTTATTCCAGAATAGGCCTATTCTAGATAAGTTAATTCCATGCGCCAAACGGGCCCTAATATCTTTATATTCTTAATAAGTTGGATGTATGCATGAGGGTATTTGATAGGCAGTCATAATTTGTGTATTCTTCGAATAACAAATTTCTAAACGATTGATTTAATGGGAAGCCTAATATGAAATTAATTGTGGTCTTGATTAGTTGTAAATAAATTGACATAAATGTCACCACATAAATACGATTGAATTTGTAATTAAATGTAGTACTTTCTTAGACGATGGGCTATTTGTAGGCGGGTAACCCCATGGGATTTTTCTCACGCTACAAATCTTCTTCTCACCGTTGTAATTAAAAAAAATAAAATTATTATATTATTTGTTGTTATTTGAAATTTTGAAAGAATATCATGTTTTCCTTTTTTATAATACAATTATTTTATATTCATCTTTAAAATATTTCAATTCTCTTACTAGTTTTTTAATAAATAATAATAAATATTATTATCTTCTTAATATGAACTTGATGAAAAGTTTAGCTTAAAAAATATTTTTAATAACAGTTGTAATTCTATTATAATAAAATTTATCTCTAATATAATATTTGTTGTTATTTTAGAAAATTTAATATTTATATGTGGTATTTACTAATATTATAAAATTAAATTAAAATAATATAATTAGAGAGATCTGCTAGGGCAGTGAACTGTTGTTTGGAGGTAGCGATTAAGACTAGCAGAGGAGCAGTCACGACATCTAGGGCATCAACAAAGATTTGAATTTGGAACAACAGGCCCACGATTTTGAGGAGCACCGAAAATTGTTTGGAAGAGATCCGAATCTGATATTAAGGAGCAAGGATTTTCTATAAAGAAGGGTGTGAAATTTCATTTAGAGGGCTACGAATTGTGGAAGGAAGACACAGATTTTGACAGAGAGGAGGCTGCCATTTGATATTAAAAAAAGCCATGAATTTTAACAAGAGATCTTAGTTTTAACAAGAAGAGAAGCTTCAGATTTGATCCCAGGCCTACCGATACAAGGAGGACATATTGGCAAAATTCATCATTTTGAATAGGAGGAGCCAGGCCCTTTCTTTCAGTTTCAGCTAGCAATCCAAAGGGAGAAATTCAGACCAGTGAAAGAGGCATCAATATTTGTTCATTCCAGGACAACTATTTGACAAAATTTCTAGTTAACAAACAGAGATAAATTCATCCTATTCTGGCACGGGACATTACACAATCAGCGAAATGTGAACTTTTCATTCAAAAAGGAAATTCGCCTTACAAAGACGTCAGATAAATGTTGGTCTTTTCCATGCGAATCGAGATGCAAAGAAAGATTTAGCCGTATACAGTAAGGATAACCCCAGAGCAGAAAGGCCCAATATGGCTACAGGTGCTGCAAAGAAGCAAGACAAAGAAGAGGTTTTTTCAAGTTACTGTTTTAATTGTTGGCTCTATGGCCACAAGAAAAAAGATTGTCGTAAACCAGTACAGCATCACCCTTCATATGAGCATTTGAAAGATTTCATAGCAAAATAGAAGAAATTAGCTAAAGAAAATATAGATTTGGAATTGCGCGTAGTCTTCACTCAAGCAAAACCTTATCCTTTCATTAATGTCTCTACTTCGATTAAGGGTTCCTCTGAATCTTCACTACCAGATAAGCAAGAGAAGGATTCCCAGAAAGAAAAACTTAAGGAAATTGCTAGGGAGGAGAATCCTGGTTATGCACTTAGAATAAAC
This sequence comes from Chamaecyparis obtusa, assembly GCA_027943335.1. Taxonomy (NCBI): domain Eukaryota; kingdom Viridiplantae; phylum Streptophyta; class Pinopsida; order Cupressales; family Cupressaceae; genus Chamaecyparis; species Chamaecyparis obtusa. The sequence goes on from BSBK01003282.1 coordinate 122,620, forward strand.
AATTTAATCCCTAAGCAAACAGGGAATGGTAAGCTAAGAGTCTTCTCAGTCAAGGCATTGGACAGAAAAATAAATATCTATTCCAAGACTAAATATGCAAAATCAGGCATAAGCATCGGGGCTGCTAAGGTGGGAAGACCTGAGTACAATTTAAATTGTAGAACCAATGAACCCCTATCTGCTAAGGGGGAAGGCAGGATCTTACCTACTCAAGCACCTCCCGTTTGCATGATGAAGAACGAATCCACTTGGCAGACGGTTAAAAATAGGAAAAAGGTTAACAGGTATCAGCTATCTCATAGTCCTTTTAATCTATCTCTGAATAACCCATTTGATTTTCTTAAAGAGGAAGATAATGGGAGATATTCACCCCCCTAGAAAGGCCATAAGGCAGGATAGAATAAGTTCCATACCAATGTCTCAGAGATCTACCCACAGAAGGATCAAACACACAGAAAGAATCTAAAAGGTTTAACAAGTAACAATGTATTAAGGAAGTTTCAGGAACAAAACATACAGGTATGCACGCCCCCTCATAAGTGTAATAAAACTATGGAGAGTAACAATGATAAAAAAATAGGTAATTTCTTTCAAAATCCTAACATGATTAGAATAGATCTAGATGGAAAATGCATAGAACAGAGACAAAATTCTTTTGCAGATACAGGGCTGATTTGCTTATGGTCTGGAGTAGGAACTTCTACCACAGATCTGATAGCCTGGTTGAAATCTCAACTCTCGAATGAGGTAAGTATATTTATCTTATTAGAAAATTTTATTTTCATTAATTGTAAAGATGGAAATATTAAAAGTAAAATTAGAAATGAAGGGTTAGCTAAGTATAAAGACTCTAATTTTTATATTTTTGACTGGGTTCCCCTGTTCAACCCAATAAAACTTAAGGACTTTCTTGTAGAAAAAGCTATAGTTCTTAAAAATCTGCCTACAGAATTATCTGATGTAGAAACTGTCAAATTAATAGAAAAACAAATTGGTGACTTTCTAAGCATTATTGATAATGATAATAACCAGTATGAAAAAATTATTAGCGTAAAGATCAACTATCATAAAAAATGGATACATCCCATTAGAGTATGCTTTAATTCTAACTCTATTATTATTAACCCCATTATTCTAGAAGATTTTGTAGAAAGACAAACAAATGATCTAGAAACCAATAATTTAGGACAAATGGACACTCATATTCAGAAGACATCAGAATTGAAGGAGAGCTTTAACCTAGAAAAAGGAGGTTTCACTATGACTTCTCCTAAGAAAAATAATCCGATCAGCATCTCCACACAACCTTCAGACTCTGAGTGTCAACCCCTTTTGCTCTAGAAAAGGAAATATCAATAAATAAGACCTTAAATGTTGAGGTCAAATCTCCCCTACCTTTATCCATAGAACATGAGAATAACCTTAGTATTCAGAGTTTCAAGCAAGAAATTAACACTAAAATTACCTCTTACAGCCCGAATAGAATCTCCAACAGTCCAAAAGATAAAGAAAGATCACTTCTTAAGGAGAACCAAAAAATAGAAAAAGAAATAGTTGAGATCACCAATGAGTTAGGACACCCTTATAGACGAAATATGTGACAAAGAGGAACTTGAGAACCAAAAAAGTTTTCTAATTAAAAGCATTATAGAGATGTCAGCATCAGATAATACTCAGGAAAATGGAGAAGAAGACATGGAAACGGAATGCTTTCCAAATCTAAATGAGATAGGAGACATGGAAAGGGATATTAATGAAAGAGAAGATCCCTCATATGGTAGGAAAGAAGAAATAAATAATAATACAAGGAATCAGAATGAGGAAGAGATCAGAATTTGCCTAGAAGGTATCAATAATGAAGATAGACAATTAGGAATGGCAACAACCATTGATGGAATCAAACCCAATGACAATCTCTCATTGGTTAAAGAATCCATAGAAGGCCTCTTTGGCATCACCAACCAAGATAGGCAGTTAGGAACAACAATGAAAAGAGGAAGTCTGAGCACCCCTAATATCAATAGAATTAAAAAGAAGAGGGGGAGGAAATCCGAAGTGGAGTTAAGAACTATAAATGTTAATGTAGGAACCCAAATAGAGATTGCAGATATTCCTAATATTGATAAAAACTCAGAACTCATCCATTCTAAATCTTTCCATCAGTTAAAAGAAATGAAAAAAGAAGAAATGGAAAAGTCCCCCTTAGTGGAGACCATTGACCAAGGATCATTGCTAGACTTTTTAGGATTAGACCCTGCCTCTATTCTGGAAGATTCTAGGAGTAATGATATAATAACAGGAGTATTGGGCTCGCTATCAAAAGAGGAAATCTGTGAGGAAAAAAAAGAGAACATCGTTAGGAACAATACAAAAAATTTAGGTTTAGGAAAATCTATTAAGGACAAGTTAGAAGCTGATACGGGGAAACTAGTCAAACCAAGAGGTAGAAAATCTCTTGCTGAACTAAGAGCTAAGGAAGGAATGGCGCTAGGTCAGGTTAAAATTATCGATATTCTATACTCTGGGAAGGGGAAGATCATTCCCGAGTCCTCATGAAGATCATTAGTTGGAATGTTAGGGGTTTAAATGCCCCTAACAAACGAAGCCTTGTAATAAGGCAATTAGTGAAAATTAAACCAAATATGGCTATGATACAAGAAACTAAACTTTCTAATGAAGGATATGAGAATTTAAAAAAGAGTATAGGGATTAGAGAATTTATAGGTTGTGAGGCAGAAGGCACTTCGGGTGGGATTGCTTTTATTTGGGATCCAAGAGAAATAGTTTTCAATATTCATGAAAAACATAAAAATTGGATGGGAGGTCAAATCAAAAGTTTAAAATTAGATTTAAAATTTAATCTAATAAACATGTACGCTCCAAAATTCTTACATGAAAAGAGAATTGTATGGCAAGAGGTTAAGGATTATATAGAAAGCTTCCCGAACGATACATTTATACTAGGAGGAGATTTTAATGCTATCCTATCCTTGGGAGATAAACTAGGTGGGACAAAACACATATCAAAAACTACTTTAGAATTTCAGGAATGGATAAATAGTATAGGGGCTTCAGAAATTGAATCAGACAGAGGGAAATACACCTGGACTAACAAATGAAAAGACACAGAGTTAATAGTAGAAAAATTGGACAGGTTCTTCTTTATTGGGGAATTGAGAAATTTTGACTTTGATCTTACTAATGAGGTACTACCTATTGCCGGTTCCGACCACTTTCCTATAGAACTAGTAATTTTGGAACTAATCAGAAATAAAAAGATCCCATTTAGATTTGAAAAAATGTGGTTACTTAATGAGGAATGTTTGGATCTAATTAAAAAATGGTTGACAAAGACAAGATTTGAAGGCTCCAAGATATATAAAGTCATAATGAAACTAAAATTAATAAAAAGAAATCTATCTCAATGGAGTAAGAACACTATTGGGGATATATTTGTGAAAAGAGATCTTATAGAAAAAGAGCTGGAAAATGAGAATAAGGAGATTACTGAAGAAGGTAAACAGACTTTAGATGATAACAAAGAGAAAGAACTATTATGTAAATACTATGATTCTCTTTCACAAATTAGCGCCTTCTGGGGGCAAAGAGCGAGAGAAACATGGCTCAGGGAAGGGGACTGAAACACCAAATTTTGTCACAATAGCGTCAAAGCTAGAAGGAATATAAATAAGATTTCCAAAATCAAAGATAGCAATGGTAATACAATAGAGGATCCCAAAGAAATTGCAGATTTAGTAGTCTCTTTCTTTGAAAAATCTCTGAATAACTTAGGGAGTGTGGATTTGTTGGACCAAACCAAGCTATTAAGAAACATCCCTCGTATAATAACTTTGCATCAAAATAACCTCCTAAATGCTGCATTTAAAGAAGATGAAATACTCAAGGCTTTAAAGGAAATGAACCTTGATAAATCCCCTGGTCCTGATGGATTCCCAACTTTTTTCTTTCAAAAGTGTTGGTCATTTATGGGAAAGGAAATTACTAATGCTCTAGAGGGAATGAGAAACTCAGGACATATTCTTAAAGAGCTAAATAAAACATTCATTTCTCTTATTCCCAAAAAGGTCAATGCAGAGAAATTTAACGAGTTCAGACCTATCTCCCTGTACAACACTTTGTATAAAATCTTCTCAAAAGCTCTAGCAGGCAGAATGAAACAACTTTTTCCATTGATTATATCCGAAGAACAAACAGGATTTGTCCCTAATAGGTCAATTTTGGATGGAGTGATTATTGCTCATGAGGCTATACATTCAGTAACAAATAATAAGGATCCGAGTATGTTGATTAAGTTAGACATTAGTAAGGCGTATGATAAAGTGGAATGGAGATTTTTGTGTAAATGTATGGAAGCTTTTGGATTCTCAAAAAAATGGATCAATATGATTTTTGAATGCATCTCCACCCCTCACTTCTCAATTATGGTGAATGGGTCTCCTGAAGGCTTTTTCAGCTGTTCTGAAGGTTTGAGGTAGGGAGATCCGTTATCTCCTTTTTTGTACATTATTATGGCAGAAGCTTTAGGGAGAGGTATCAAGAAACTTCAGGAAGAGGATAAGGTTAAAGGAATCAAGATTACTTTGGGAGTCGAGGCTACTACTCATCAACAATATGTCGATGATAATCTCCTTTTTGGAAAAGCACTTTTAGAAGAAGCTCAAGCTTTCAAAGAAATTTTAAAAACTTATGCTAATGCTTCTGGACAATGTATAAATGAGGAAAAATCAGAAATTTTTTTTATCAATACTAAAGAGAGACGAAAGAATGAGATTAAATGTATTCTATACTTCAAAGAAGGTTTCTTCCCATGTAAATATTTAGGTTTACCTCTGGATAAGGGGGTCAAATCAAATCACTTATGGGAAAGCACAATTCAAAATATCTCCAAGAAACTAGATCAATGGAAAGGTAAATGGTTATCAAATGCAGGAAGGGCTGTTATGATCAGGTCAGTCCTCTCTGCAGTTCCTATTTATCAGATGATGAGCATGAGAATCTCGGCAGGTATTAATAAGGAGATTGCTCGAAAGTTAAGGAGATTTTTCTAGCAAGGGTCGGAGGAGAAATCTAAACTAGCTTTAATTGCTTGGAATAAGATTTTTAAGCCAAAAGAAGAAGGAGGTTTGGGAATAAAAGACCTTACGCTTCAAAACAAGGCCTTGGGGGAGAAATTAGTATGGAGAATGATTAAAAACCCAAAGGAAAAATGGGTTAAAATACTAAGATATAAATACTTACTAGGAGAAGAGGAGGAAAGTGTTTGTCATTCTGATAATTATCCGACGGGTTCACGCATATGGAACTTCATAAAAGAATGTAAAGATATAGTATTAGAGTCCCTTTCTTGGGACGTGAAAAGCAGGGATAAGGCTCTTTTTTGGGATGACTCATGGGGTGGAAAACCGGCCCTACGTGAAATTCTTGGGAATGATCAGCTAATTGAACTAATCAAACAAAGTAAGGGAGAGCGGGTTAAAGACTATTTTTCACAAATCAATAATAGTGAGGGTAGCAGCTGGGCATGGAAATCTCTAGAGGAACTCAGACTTCCCCTTGATTTCCAGAATAAACTTAACAAGGATCTACAAGAATGAAACTTCTATCCATGCTCTGGGGAGGACACAATTATATGGGCTGCCTCAAAGAGTGGTGTATACAACTCAAAAGAAGGTTTCAAAGTTATTTCTGGGATAGATAATCCACCCACCAGTCTTCCCATTGATCTATGTTGGAATAGAAACTGTCTTCCTAAGGTAGGTCTATTCTCATGGGCAGCTTTACAGAAAAGGATTCTCACCGCTGAATGGTTTGAAAAAATAGGGTACCATGGTCCTTCTAGGTGTGCCCTATGTGAGAAAGAAAGTGAGATGATTAATCATATTTTGTTAAATTGTGAGTATGCCAATAAATGCTGGCTTTGGGTTCTAGAGAAATTAGATCTGAAGATTGCTCTTCAAAATGATATCACAGAAGTTTTTATTTCATGGCAAAGATCATGTAAGGAGGATTTATACAGTAAAATGAGATACATAATCCCATCTCTGTTAATCTGGGAATTATGGAAGGAAAGGAACCATAGGATTTTTTAAGATAAAAGGATGAACATTGAGAGTTTTTTGAACAAATTAGAGGCAAATATAGTAGAAATTACAAACAATAGAAATATGCTAGGACAATCAATGATGGAATTCTCACTAGAAGACAACAACCAGAGAAAGAAGTGGTATGGCTTGAAAGTTCCTCCCTGGATTGGATCTACCATTGACAATAAATCCTTATCAAGGGCGAACTATAAATGGAAACCACTAGAGCAAGGATGGATTAAGTTGAACTTTGATGGGGCAGCTAGGGGAAACCGAGGGGTGGCGGGTATAGGGATATGTTTACATAATGCGGAAGGAAAGTTATTAGGAAGGTTAGCAAAACCTATAGGAATTAAGACAAATAATGAAGCTGAAATAGAAGCTATAAGATTAGGTCTGGCTTGGTGCAAAAAATGGAGGCTTAAAAGAATTGCGATTGAAGGAGACTCAGCTATTATTATAAATGCAATAAGACAGGGTAGAACACCAAACTGGAAACTAAATAGTGCTATTGAACAAATATTGGAATCTCTTAAAGTTATAGGAGATTATACAGTGAATCACATTTACAGGGAGGGCAATATAGACGCAGATAAGTTAGCTAACCTAGGAGCTGACGGGCAAGAAATTGAAGAAATTCATGAGAGTTTGAAAGAAGAACTCGGAAGGTGAAGAAAAATGATTTCAAAATAGGAAATCAAGATTAGATGTAAATAAATGTAAATGAATTTAAAGGTAAACAAGTATAGATACATTTGCGAGTATAGTATAAAAATGCAAAAATACACACACAAACATGCATAAACACACACACATATATATACTGCCCTCTTACATAGCAGACTTCAAGATAGGGAATGTAAGAAGTTAACATCTCATTTAGTCAAAACAATCATCATATATTAAGGGCATGCCAACCTACAATGAAGTCTCATTGATCACAAAAATGATAATCTTTAAAACATAAAATGTTATGACAAATTAAAAGATTCATAAAGTGCCCATAAATTTCTTATGTTCATAGCATGACTGTCAATAGAAATGGACTCAGATTGTAATGTTTTATTTAGTAGACTAACTCATGGATTAAGATTTGAAATTCCTTAATTTCATCAATACCTAACCTGAACTAGCTTTATGAGGATTGAATCATGAAAATGATTAATTAACTGTAAATTAGGAGAATAGAGGTTGCATGGTGTCTTTCTATTTTGCAGGTATACAGGGAAAGCATAACAGACAAAAAAGGCAGAAATAAAGAAAAAGAGGCTCAAGAACTTATCAAAGCTAAGGCAAATACTCGAAGAGTGAGGATGAGATAAAATAACACAATTTTTCAAAAGAATAGTTAAAATTAAAGGAAGGCTCATTAGCTCTAAAGATAAGAGCAAGTTATATGTAATCTCAATCTAAATAAATGTACGACACAGGACGGGAATGCTCATCAGTTCTTCTTAAAAGACCATTGTATATAAAAGATTAATATATTTGTGTTCACTATCATGGAGGTATGCCTCCATTAATCTGTACTAAAGAGGGAATGCCCTCTTCGAATCCATCAAGTGGAGCTTTGTAATCCTACGCCTGTAGGAACTCTAAACTTGATTTGTTTCTAGACGAAAGTCCCGGGCCAGACTGGAGGTTTTCTTCCCCGTTCTTTCCTACCAGTGCCCACACGAATGGAGGAAAATGTAAAAAGATAAATTTTAAATAGATAAAATCAAGGCTTCGACCATTTATTGATAAAAAATAAAATAAGAATAAAAATAAAAATAAAATAAAAATTATAAAATTAAAAAATCGTTTACAAATTTAAAAATAATTAAAATTTATAAATTATTTTACAATAAAAATTGAATATAAAATTTATGAAATTATTTTATTACAATCCTCAATCTGATGTATTAAATAATATATGTCAAAATTAAATGCTACTCATTAAATAATTATTGTTGGGGTTAGTGGTAAATGTTAAAGATGAGCATAGATTAAGTGTTAAGGATTGGCTATAATTAAGATTCCACACAAAGATAAAGCCTAGTTTAGGGTTACAATAGGTAATAGGGCACAATTTATGCTAGAATTACTATTATGTAAATTTATTTTAATTATTTCAATAAATATAAAAAAATGATAGTTTTTAGTTTAAAATTATTGTAAAAATATCTAAATAGTTTTCACTTTAAAATAAATAAAAAATAATGTATAACTATTATAAATTTTGAAAGTATATAATGTTCTTTGTTTTCAATATAATTAATTTATGTTTATGTTTATAATATTTAAGTTAGGTTTTGGGTTATATTAGGACCCAAATAGGGTTAGAGTTAGTGACATAGACACACATATATTTCAAGAGGGGTCAAAATTTAGTAAATAGAAAAGAGAGTTACAAAGAAAGAATGTTCAATTGCCCCAGTACAAATAATCAATTACACATTTCTATCCTTGACAAAGGATTTCTCTAAAATATGAAATAACTCCAAAGAAAAATTTAATCTACCCTCAACATTCCAACCTTGCATTCATTTATATGTCCATTTAAACAAGAAATTTGCCACTCTTTTTCACTCCCTTAGAATGTGAGAAATGATCACACATTCTAAAGACCAACTCAAATGTAGAACTTTTCTAGGAACAACAAAAACTAAATTCCAATTAGCATCATTTAGGCGCTACTCATTCAAAATATTCACCAAGACTTATGAATCAAACTCACAAATAATCATTTTCTATCCAAGAGAACAACCTCTTTTCATAGCATACAAGATGAGAAGAGTCTCCATAAAGTTATTTGTTTGAAGCTCTATATAAGAAGAAAATAAAAATTAAACATCACGAAAACCATCTCTATCAATACCATAAACACCAATATGCCTAGGGTTTCCCTAAGAGAACCATGAGTATTTATCTATCAGCCCACACAATCAATCTTCCTATGAGCCCATCCACCCCACCTACATCTTGCAACAACATAAGTGGTAGCCCCCTGATTAAATGGGTCAACCTTCTAAAAATATCTACATCACTGAGGCTCAAGCTATCCTCCCAAGAGAATGCACCGTAGAATCAAAATATTGATTTTTTTTTTCAGATCTACAAAAACACAACAATTTTTTAAAATGTCAACAGTAAATTTGGTCCAGAAGGATAATTGTGTTCCATCATTGAGACTCTCCCCAAGTTTGAAAGATACTTATTCATTAAATTATACTACAAACTATTTTCCACTACAATTATTGAACAACCGATTTCACATATTGTAAATTATACTACAAACTATTTTCCACTACAATTATTGAACAACCGATTTCACATATTGTAATGTTCCCTTCTCCAGTGTTGAGTATGGCCTTGTTCTATGATGAAACCCTGATGAATAAACTTGTATAATGATGATGAGTCCCCTAATCCTCTAGTTATAACATGGGTCTTATTGATGGAATTGGGTTTTGACATAGAATGCATTTATAGTGAATCATTGATACACAAAATGGATCTAAATGTCCTGATAGGAGATGTATGTGACTTATACTTTATGCAAAGTTTGAACGATTACATTGATGTCAATATATCGATAGACTGCTAACTTTATTATTTAAAGTTCATGCTAAGTATGTTGTCAAACAAAATTATAAAATAATCCTTGGTAATACTATAACTAAAAGGCATTCGAAAGGGCACATGAGCGAGCCACTAGTTTGCTGATTAACTTTCTTCAATGCAGAATTTGTGCCACAAGGAATTCATTAGATGTTGATGTAGAGTGTCGAACATGGATTAATAGGGCTTCTATTGAGCAGGAGCGGCTAGGACTTCATTAGATGTTGATGTAGAGCATTGGGAGGTAAGAAGATGTTGATGTAGAGCATTGGATAGATCCCAAGAGTGGCTTCATGAGAATACTCTCCCCGGTCCTCCATTTCATTTTGAAAAGTGTTCAAAAGGGCACAAGAGCGAGCCACCAATTCGCTGATTAACTTTCTTCAAGAAAGATATGCTGAGTGGGGAGAGTTTGTGTGGCTAGGGCTTCCACCGAGCAGGAGCGGTCAGGACTTCTGGCTAGTAGCACCCTGCGTGCCAAGGCTAAACACAGTAGCCGGTTTCAACCAAACGCTGCTACTAATTGCCAAGTAGGAGCAGTAAAGGCTTTCTATGTTTGTGCGGCTAGGGGCAAAGCTTCAGGGGTATAGAAAAGGGGAGCTTTCAGTGTCTGAAAATTTTAGGGGTAAAGAAAAGGGGAGTTTTTAGTGTTCGAACTAAGCGAACATATTTTCAGAGGGTGACAAGTTCGAATCTCATTAAGCCCGAAATTAGGAGGCAAAAATTTTGGGGATAAAGAAAAGGGGTGCTTAGTAAATAGTTTGTTGTTGAGTCTTAGACCGACATCTGGAGCTGGCCATTAAGTGTGGTTTGACACTCATAGATAGGCCATGTTTTGCAAAATCCTACTGAATGCGAGTTGGGGGTTCTTCATGCCATAGTGTGTTTGTATTTGAGAGCACAACTAGAGACTTAGCGACGTGACCAAGAGACCTGGTTCTTGTCGTGTGAGTGATTTGGAGGTTGACTGCAGAAGGATTTTTTGGTTCCCATAACTACTTAAACACAGCGACACCAGCCTTCTTAGCAGTGAGTGGAGATGAGTCTCATTTAGACTCTTGGGCTTTTTTGGCAACCCATGTGCAAAGGAGTTTTTGGTGTCTGAAAGTTTCAGGGGTAAAGAAAGTTTCAGCATCTGAAAGTTTTCCTTTCACTTTTTCATCATCCAAAGAAACTGCATTACAATATCTAAGGAGTACATACAGTAAAATCCAGTATTTTATAAAAAGTTTATTGAGTACCAAAAATAAAAAATAAAAAATTAGTGTCTATTAAAGTGTTGGATGGAGTAGTGACAACAACCATGCTCATGGTGACAACAACCAGTCGCAAGGTGACAACATCCATTCTTTGTGGGATCCAAGCACAGAATCTCCAAACAACTAGTCTTTGTTGGCATTCAAGAGAGAAGGGCTAGTCGACCGTGAAGAGACTTTGGGGTTAGGCATATGTCATTTTTGCACTTAGGATATAGGGGAGATAGGCAGTTTAGTGAGCATTGCATGAAGGATTTCTTTGCTCGAAAGAGATATCCTGAACGCCTTTAGAGGGACAATCTTTTTTTAGACAGAAGTGCTAGACAACTCCCCTCTTTTAGAAAATGGTCCCTTACAAATGGGTTGGGAGCCATTGGCAAAAACCAATGGTCATTTCCGGGTTTCAAAAATCCAGATGCGGATGATAGTAGAGGTAGGAGGGAAAAAATCAATCCAAATCTCATCCCAATCTTTCCAACCATAGCCAATGGCATGCCATTTAATCCACCATTACCAAAAAAGGCTTGGACTCAAGTGCATTGGGCCATTCACAGAAAGAGGATTGAAATGTTAGGAATGAGCTGGGGGAGAGATCGAGGACAAAACAAGGGTCAGGTAAAAAAATGGAAAAGAGTAAAGGAGCAAAACAAGATACAAGAACCTCTCACAGTCGAGGTATCCTCTGAGCTATCAGGGTAGGAGGGAGATGATAAATTGCTGGCTCTACCTAATAAGCACCCAGGGAAGGCATTGTCTAGGTGAGAATAGGTACCCTCTATTGTTTTTCTGGATCAAATGCTTATACACAAGAATTCATTCCTTTTACAACACACAATAATACGTAAGATCTGGAACATGTGCAACAGTGGACTCCAAACTTCGACAGCAAAGTGAATGTGATCAAGTTCATTCCCATGTGGATTTCCATACACAACCTCCCCTCAGAATACAGGGAGGCAAGTATCATTCATATTTTAGGGAACAAGCTTGGAATCTATCTTAAGCATCATATAGGTAGACCTTCGGCCGCTACATTCATTTTCCTATTGATGAATTTGGAAAGAGAGCTCCCAAATTCCATCAAAATAATATCTAAGTTTGGAACATGGTTACAACTCATTGCCTATGATGCTAAAGAGTTGTCACCCTCATCCAAAGACCCTCAAGAATTGGGAAAAACATCAAAGGAAAGGGTCCAGCTAACTACTGAGGAAAACCAAGAACCCTTTTTGGCTCCAAATGAAGAGCAACAGATCTTTAAACCAACCCCCAAAGGCATTCAATTGAAGGAAAGTTTTCCAGATAGTATGCACCTTTTTGTACATCTTTTGGGATGGATTCTGAATGGGAGTTTGCAACATCATTCCAAATCCCTCTTGCCACATCCCAACTTCCTCCCATCTACTTGCTCTGCTTCAGGGAGGAATGTTAGTGTATCAACTTCAGATCTCAGGATAATCCCAGGGTCCACTAAATGCTTCAGCCTCAAATGGTCCATAAAGATGCCTACTCCCCCAATGCTAAAAAATCTAGTTGAATCTATCCCCAGATTTAATTACAGATTTGTGGAACAAATGTTTGAGAAATGGTTCATAGAAGTGCAATTGGAACTAATAGAGAAAATTGTAGACCAAGTCATGAAGGAAGAGGTAAATATCTTACCCAATGGTCAAGGATCAGTTTTAGAAGATAATTTTTCCCAGCAAGTTGCAGACCCTATTGAAGAGGATGACATTCTCAAAGTGAGACTATGCAACCTATTGGCCTCAACTAAACTAAAGGAGTCTCCCAACTTGATTTCTTCTCCTTCAAGCTTCCAAGCTGGAGACATTCAGGAGAATCTTTGGCTCAACACCAAGTCAGGGTGTAGGAAGTCATCGAGACTCAAAGTTAAAGAGAAAATAGCACCTACCCCCTCTTTGTCTTCTGAAACCAAAAAAACATCAAGGAGAAACAAGATTAAAGGTGGCATCATATCGCTAAAACCTCTAAAACATAAGCCTCAATCCCCGGGACAGGCAGTAGATTCACCAATGGGCATTCAAAATTTCCAACTAGAGGATGAGATCTCTCCAAGACTCCATGCAGTGTATGATATGTTCGGATCCCCTGCTCCTGAAAGATTAGTGTCCAACAATAATTCAGCCTTTGTGGATAGACTTCTAGAGGAGGACTTCATGGATGAGGAGGAGAGAATGATTGATTTTGTCTCCCCAGGGGATGAGATTATTCCTCCATTAGAATCAGCAATTGATACCCCCATATCAGCCTCAAACTCGGAGACCAATAATAATTCAGGCCTTCTCAAATCCTCCAAGACTACCACTCTTGACTGCGGACTGATGAAGACAAAAGGCAAAGGTAGGAAGTCTATTGCTACTCTCAGGCAAGAAGTGGGGGAAGAACTTGACCAAACCAAAATCACAGCATATTTAAATGTAGGGAAGGGGAAGTTCCTTCCCAAGTTCCAATGAAAATAATCTCATGGAATGTTAGGGGTCTCAATGCCCCTAACAAGTAGCGTGTGGTCAAAGGCTACATATTTTCTACCAAAGCAGAGGTTGTTCTAATTCAAGAATTGAAGTTGAATAAGGAACTCCTAGAAAATTTCACAAAATCTCTAGGAGACTGGCAAGTCTTTGGAGTGGATTCAATTGGGTCCTCCAGAGGTTTAGCAATCTTATGGAATGCAAGACTTCATTCCTTCATCCCACTGGATTGCATCTCTAACTAGATTTGTGGGAACATTGCAAGTTCCCGATCAAATCTCAATATCGACATTTAATGTATATGGTCCCACCTTTCATAAGAAGAAGATGGAAGTCTGGGAGGAAATCTCTAATAGGTTCACAAACTGGCAGGTTGACCATTGCATTTTGGGGGGGGGGACTTCAATGCTATCTTTCATCCCTCAGACAAGTTGGGAGGTTCACAAAGAGTATCACAATCTCAAACAAATTTTTCAGAATGGCAACATAGAGAAAACCTGATGGAAATTGAACTGGAGAATGGTCTATTTACTTGGTCTAATAGAAGGCTGGGCATTTGCAACATCTCAAAAAAATTGGACAGATTCTTTTTCAAAGGGGACATTACATCCTTTCCCTTTGATCTTAAAGCTACAATCTCTCCTACATCTGGTTCTGATCACTTCCCAATCCTTTTGAATATTTTGGAGAGTAATAAACCCCAAGGTTGTCCCTTTAAATTTGAAAATATGTGGCTCAAAGAGGAAAATATTTCTGCTCTAATTGAGGATTGGTGGTGGGATTTCAAAGTGGAGGGTTCCAAGCTATTCTGTTTGTGGCCAAATTGAAGTATGTTAAGCAAAACCTCTTAATTTGTAACAGATCTCACTTCAAAAACATATTCCAATCAAAAGAAGATATTGAGTTAAAACTAGCAAGCTTGAATCAATCCATAATGCAGCATGGGATGGATAAGGACAAGTTTAAAGAAGAGAAAGTACTACTCGGAGAATTGGAAGACATTCTCTCAAAAGAGAAATTTTTTTGGCGTCAAAAATTGAGAGAATGCTAGCTGGCAGAAGGTGACAAGAATACAAAATTCTTCCATGCTAGAACTAAAAACTGCAAAAATGTGAATAAGATCATGCAAATCAAAGATTCTTTTGGTTCCATCTTAGAAGATCATTAGGATATTCCAAAGAAAATTTTCAATTTTTATTCAAAACTACTAAATAATTCAAACAACTCCCAACTCAAATGCCAACAAGATTTATTGGACAATATCCCTTCACTGATCTCAGTAGCTGACAATCAAAGGCTTTCAGTAGCATTCTCAGAAGATGAAATCCTCTCCACCATAGAACAAATGGCCTCGGATAAAGCACCAGGCCCGAATGGCTTTCCACTGAGCTTCTTCCTTCACCGCTGGGACATCATAGGCAAAGATATCACAGAAGCTTTAGAGGCAGCCAGAAGATCAGGTAGATTTCTAACAGAGATCAATAACACTTTCATTGCTTTAATTCCTAAGAAAGAAAAGGCTTCTTGCATGGATGGATATAGACCCATTGCTTTATGTAATACAATTTATAAGATTATTTCCAAAGTCTTAGCGAATAGAATGAAGACCATCCTTCCTAAAATCATTGGAGAAGAGTAGACTGGCTTTGTCCCAGGTAGATCCATCTTCGATGGAGTTATAATAGCTCAAGAAGCTATTCATTCCATCCAGCATAATAAATAGCCTAGCATGTTAATTAAATTAGATATCAAAAAAGCCTATGATAAAGTAGATTGGAGATTCCTATCCAAATGTATGGAAAGATTTGGCTTTGACAAGGCTTAGATCAATTTGATTTTTTATTGTATATCTACTCCTAAATTTTCTGTTTTAGTGAATGGTTCCCCTTAGGGGTTTTTTGAAAGTTCCAATGGCATCAGACAAGGAGATCCCCTATCCCCTTTCTTATTCATCATAATGGTAGAAGCTCTGGGGAGGGGTTTGATCAGATTACAAGAATAGGACCTCCTCAAAGGCGTACAAATCACTTCCTCTATCACAGCAGTAACCCATCAGTAGTTTGCAGATGACACTCTCCTATTGGGAATGGGATGCATTCAAGAGGTAAAATAGATTAATCTACTATTGGAGAAGTATGCCAATGCTTCAGGTCAAAGAGCAAACAAAGAAAAATCAATCATATTCTTTTTTCACACAAAGAAGAAACTCTAGCAGTAGATTACAAAAGTTTTGGATTTTAAAACTAGATCGCTTCCTTGCTCTTACTTGGGCATCCCCATAGAAAAATCCTTGAGAACCTCACAATTATGGAAATCTGTTAATGAACAGCTTGATAGAAAAATAGAGTCTTGGAAATCCAAATGGCTCTCTTGGGCAGGAAGATTAGTAATGATCAAAGCAACATTGTCAGCAATTCCCATTTACCTAATGTCTTGTCTCTCTTTGTCTTCGACTGTATACATGGACATGGTTAAGAGATTGAGGAAATTTTTTTGGCAAGGGACTGGCACTAATAAGAAATTTTCTCTTATCTCTTGGGACAAGATTTGCAAATCAAAAACATCTGGAGGAATAGGCATAAAGAACCAACTTTGGCAAAATCAAGCCCTTGGGGCAAAACTATATTGGAAGATTATGAAAAACCAAAATTTAAAGTGGGTCAGAATCCTAAAAGGCAAATACCTTGGGAATCATTCAGAAGCAGAAATGTTTCACCTGCAAGTTCTTCCAAGAGGCTCTAGGATATGGAACTTCATTATCAAATCTAGGCATGTGATTGATAATAACATCACTTGGAATATCAAAGAAGGTAATGCAGCTAGATTTTGGGAGGACTCCTGGGGGGGACTTCCTAGCATTAACTCCTTGTTAGGCCATAATGAAATAAATCAGACTTATCTTGCAGCTTGGGGACCATATCTTAAAGACTATATTATTCCCTCTCCCTCATTTCCAGTGGATGGCTCTTGGAAATGGAGAGACTTTTCAACTCTAAATCCAAATGTAACAGAATTGGTAGAACTGCAAAAGGTGATTAAGGATAGATCATTCTTTTTCAAAAAAGGCTTAAATGAGATCATTTGGAATGGTGCTAAATTAGGGACCTACAATGTCAAGGACGGATATAACATTCTATCAAAAGGCTCCAATTCTAATAAACAACAAATTCCCTTGCAGTTATGTTGGCACAATGCTTGTCTCCCGAAAGCAGGTCTCTTCACTTGGGCAGCATCTCAGGGTAGAATTCTGACAGCTGATAAATTTCTAAAAATGGGTTTCCAGGGTCCATCCAGATGTTCCTTATGCAAATGTCATGAAGAGGATGTGAACCATCTATTATTAACTTGTCCCTTTTCATCAGAATGTTGGAGCTGGTTATGTTCTAAATTAGGCTGGTTGTCAGCCTTGCCAAAGGAGTTGCTACAAATGCTTTTATCTTGGCCTAAACTTTATGTCAACAGTCTATGTGGTAACCTTTGGATTCTATCCCCATCAATTTTATTGTGGGAATTATGGAAGGAGAGAAATAGGAGATTATTTGAAAACAAATCAATGGAATTGGCATCTATTCTCAACAAGATTGAAGCTGGAATAGTAGAAGTGATGAACTCCTACCTTCAAACCCATTCAACCCAACACAAATTCTACACAAGCTGGGATGATCAAATGTTTAAGTCTTGGTTTGGACTCAAGACCCCCCTCTCCTTAGATAGAGGATGCAAAATTAATCAAGCTTTGAGAGCTTCTTGCATGTGGCGGACCTCTGCTCAGGGCTGGTTCAAACTAAATTTTAACAGTGCTTCAAAAGGTAATCCAGGCCCTTCAGGGGTAGACTGCATCATTCATTCTTCAGAGGGTAAGGTAATAGCCAAGTTAGTGAAACCATTGGAACAAGATACTAATAATATGGCTGAATTTAAGGCCCTTCTTCATGGAATTGCCTTAGCACATGAAATAGGAGTGAGGAAATTGGAAATTGAAGGGGACTCTATGCTAATGATCAATGCGTCTAGATCAGAATCAACTCAAAATTGGTGCCTTCAAGCTTTATTGGATGTCATACTTCATTCTATCCGCAGATTTGACTCTATAACCTTAAATCATATCTTCAGAGAAGGAAATACACTGGCAGATGAGCTGGCTGACATGGCATCCAAGGGGACTCATCTCAAAATCATTTTTTAAGCTCTTAGGCACAACAGATATGAGATTTTCAAAAATCCTCCTTCTAACTCAATCAAGTACAGCAGCCTAGTTGTAGTGTTTGACAGAGATGAAATGATAATGCCATTTATTTCTTTTCAGCTAGCTTAGTAGATGGTGGCACTCCTTACCTCATCGTCTCTCCTCACCTCTGACAGATGGGATGTTATAAGGACAATCACCTAGAGTATGCGTACTCTTTCTTGTTATCCACGACAGTTGGTGATGGCGGTTTTTGATAGCAAGGTAGCTAGTTTCCTTTTCAAGGAAATTTTGTCCCATTTTATTGGATAGTCAGCACATTCTCTCTTCCAGTTTAGCAGGAAATCTAGCACTCCCCTATTCCTGACATTGCATACAAAGCTGAACAATGTCATCAAAATCGATGCCTCTCGATCGGAAAGTATATAGCAAGGTTGGCTCCGGGTTGCCAGTCACACTGGTTCTTGCTATTTTAATCACATAAAAACCCTACTCTCTGTAATAGCTTGCTCTATACTTTGCTTCTTCCATTAAAATGGATTCCCCCATCAAACTATTCGCAAGCATGGATTCAGATGATGATGAGGAGGTGGCCGCCAAGGAGGAGTCGGATGAAGAGGCACAGCTAGATCAGGATGAAGATAACATGGAACAGGACTCTACTCCAGAATCTTCGGGGGAGGAATCTCGTGTGGCTTCCTCAAGCTCATCTGAACAGAACACCACCTCGGCATCAGATTAAGCTGGGAACAGGTCACGCCATGGGTGATGTTTTAATATGTTTTAAATAGCTAAGTTTAAAGCATAGACTCTTTCAGCTCTACACCAACTCTGCTGGTTTTTTGTTGCCTGGCTTTTTAAGCTTTCAAGCTTCCTGGTGCTCTCCATGAGAGCTTTAATACTTTTTATATTTTAATATTTTAATATTTTAATATATATCTCGACCTCGACCCCTTATCGATAAAAAAAAATACTATAACTGAAGTAGAATTTGCCTTCAATAATTCAAGATTTACTCTATACCGTAGATGCAAAATATGGTCTGATAAATTTGACTGTAGTAGAGATTGTCATACGCTTATTTGGACATCTTCGATACCATCAAGGGAGTTTGTCACATATAATATAGTTGCATGCATTCGTAGACCATCCACGTCTTTTGTTTGAGCCTTCTGCAAAGGTTGTCAAACGTATTGGCTTCAGACGGAGTGCCTTTATACTATGCCAGACATGACACCTATTTAGTTGCTTTTGCCAGCTGAAGTCGATTGCTGCTTGGATGTGTGATTATATTTTCTGGTTGTGTTTCCTTTCACACTATTGATTAGATATATATCTGTTTGTCTTTTGTTTGATATCTCCATGTGAGAATATGATCAGAATGGCGTTGTTGCTCTCAACTTCATTTCAATTTGTTGCTGACCGGACGTTGTCCGTCTGACCCTCCTCAATGTTGATTGTATGTTTTCCCTTCCAACGGCTGACTGGATTAGTGTATATGCTGTGATCAGATGCTCCTTTGTTCCTCTCCTCAACTACCCGCACGGGGTGGGGAGGGGTCCCGACTCCTAGTCGCTGCCCTCTTTATTACAATGATTTTAACACGAATAATATGTTTCATATAAATATTATGATATTTATTTCTTTAATAATATATCAAATTATGACGAGGAGCATATTCCTCACTACTAGGACACAACACATTAAAAGGAAGGTCAATAGAATCCTTGATTATGTATATTAACCTAAGACATCCCTTTTGAACAATCGACCACAAGGAAAAATTGTATTTTGGCCAAAAAAATTTCTCCATGCCTATTTTTGTTATACAACTCATACTCTACAATACATCTATACATTAAGATCGAAGTACACTGAAGCCATAAATTACTCTCTTGGTTGATCCTGATCCTATAGTAGGTTATCCATCATTGCCAGTGAATTTCACTCCTTAAGTTAGCAAAAATCTAAGCTAACTCTTGTCAAAATCTATGGCCCAACATGTGTCCATTCCTAGGGATCTTTCCATCTTCAAATATCAAGATGTCTTCAATGTTCAACAACCTTATAATCGTCAACCTTGCACTATTCAAATCCAATAAGACTATCACAGATAGACTATAGTTGTGGATACATAAAAAGGATTGGGGGTGATTTGATCAATAATCAAACAAAAGAAGAGCTTCTAAGTCCTTATCATAGATCTAAGAAATGACGTTCTTTAATTACTTAAGCCCCAATCTTTAAAGTATGCCAAATTGTAGATCCCTTCTCCAAGCAACATTGAAGAACATATAAAATGTAAACCTCTGCTAGATACTAATTAGTAATAATTATAGTCTAGACAAATGATCCTAGCTTATGTACTTTAGTCAATATAATTTTGCAATTAGAACTTTCTCATTCAATATCATTATATAAAGACTAAACCCCCTTTATCTTTAATCAATAGACTCCAACTTAACTAAGATCCACTTAAAATCAAGTAAATTTCCACTGTAAAGGAATTATCGAGAAAGGACATCAAATTCCTTGTAGAGAAGAGAATTTTCCATCCTTGAGATTGACAGGACCTAAAAGGATGAATCAGCCCAATGCCACCACACTTGTTCTAGTGCTCTAGTAAACTACAAATATTTAATGAGATAAAAAAGAAATTATAACTAGTAGAATGAAAAGTTACAAAAATAGAAATAACTTAGAAAAATAAGGATAACAATATTCAAGCTGTGAAAACTAAAAGAGAGGATAACGAAGAACAATTGGTTGTCTATGTTATATCTCTATCCAAAAAACTCATGCGAGTCAATATCTAGAGTGAAATTCAAGTTGCCAACATTGTGTGCAAATATCCTTTACAAAAGGGTATCGAAGGCCATAGTAGGAATGTGCGAGGTGATAATCTAATTAAATAGAAATAAACTAAACTATATGCTAAAAAAAAAATACAAGATGAAAATAATGTATCTAAATACAAAGGATGAAAAAAGGAAACTTACATCCCTTTGAAGCAACCTCTCAAAATGTTTCTTTGATCTACTTCTTAAATCCACACAAATAATGTTGAGAAAATTTTTGAGAGGTTGTTTATTTTAGAGGATTTTCAAAGTTAGACCCCTACTTTAGTTTTTGCATCACCACAAATAGCTAAGATAGAGATATGATAATTGATAATATGATGAAATCATAGAATGATAATGGACTAAAGACTTTAAAAAAACTATTTATGTAATTTTATAAAGTATAAACAAGCGAGTGTATGGTGTTGACAAATCCCCCTAGAAGCCAAGAAGCTAGGGATCAATGGAATGAAGGTGAGAACAAGATAGTACATGAGGGAGATTGTGGTGAAACAAAGTGGGATGACCAAAGAGATAAAAAAGAGAAATAAGTTGAAGAGATAGATCTAAAACTTGCCAAAACAACTACGAACACCCAAAATAAGGTTAAAGGTAATGTT
Source organism: Chamaecyparis obtusa (assembly GCA_027943335.1). Taxonomy (NCBI): domain Eukaryota; kingdom Viridiplantae; phylum Streptophyta; class Pinopsida; order Cupressales; family Cupressaceae; genus Chamaecyparis; species Chamaecyparis obtusa. The sequence continues at coordinate 143,718 of BSBK01003282.1, forward strand.
AAAATAGCCCAAGAATAATCCTAATGTTGGTAGCCTACTATAGGTAGCATTACACTTATAGGGAGAGAAATTTTGATTCTCTAACAACCGCCTTTGGTCTGTAGATTGAAAAGATAAGTGAAAATCACATGAATATCTCCATGGTGTGCATGTGTCCTAAATAAAACAATCCATATGGTTGGGAATTAAAAAAAATGAAGTGACTAACTAGGAATATTAAAATAGAGGTGTAGGTGGAGAGTTGATTCCATCCAAAGTGGATGTTGCATGTGATGAAGAATTGTACAAAGTTCATTGTACATTATTATATTTCCCCCCGCTTTAGTGAGCATATCATGTACTTCAAGATACAAAATGAAAAGTATAATCTTCAATATGCTTAGTGTTGCCCCTAGGGAAATGACATGAACCTTCATGAGGTCACACTAACTTGCATCATAATAAGTTATCTATAAACAAACATGTTTGATATAGAATAAAATATGGTAAAAATCAGATAGAGATCACATGATAGTGACCATACAAATTACACTAGCATAAGTAGAAAGATGTGTTATGCTAGATATCTAAATGATAGTTCAGAAATATTTGGATAGTGGTTTGGTCCCCACAAAGAAAAATTAAAAAATATAACACATATTTCCCCAAATGGGCAACATATTAAATGAGATATTGGATTAGATCCTACAAAGGGAAAAAATTAATTTTTTATTTATTTTAGAAATGAAAATGATGTAGATATAATAGCCCCTCTTAGAATGGAGGGTGTTGTACATAGGAGAATATTGTTCACTCTAAGGAGAAGAGAGATGCTACAACATATCAACATTGTTCATATATATTGGTTCTTAAAGTCTCAAAGATTGTGTTGGATACTATTTTTCATGAGGCATATTATATTGGGCAAGGTAGTCCATGTTTCATTTCTTACCACTCGGGGAATTCTTCAATGTGACCAATTTAAAACAGGTTTAGGTTGACTTGGTTAATGGCATCAAGTTGTACAAGAAGAATGATATATTAGTTGTTTGTGTGATACTTGTATGTGAGTTATATGCAAAGTGAATGTGAATTTGGAAAGGAAAGATCTATGTGTTGGTGTTCATGTGATTTGGTACAATAGGTAGCATACTATTATATTATTTTTGTATTGCAGAGTGTTTATGAAAATGGTTTCAATGGTTGATTCAAATTCATTTCTTATATTCTTGTAGTGAGCATAATTATATTAGCAGTGAGCCTATTTGTATTGGTAGTTATCCTTATTATAGGGTAGTTATCCCAAAAGATAGTGAGTTGACCTGTGGTGAGAAAAAATGGCAGTGATCCTTTGTAAAATTCATCTTAACTAGTGTCACCTTAACCAACGTTCATTTCATGAGAATTAGCTTCTCAATGGTTTTTCCCAGTTTGGGTTTTCACATAAATTCTTGTGTTATTTGGGATGTTCAACAACCTATTCCCATGAAAAACATCAATATTCCTAGTCTTGAATCCATCATTTTTATCAAGACAACTTGATTCCCCTACTACATTATACCATTATGAATTAACCCTACAAATCATGAATTAAGAATGACATATCGAGTTCAAATATGATGTGTGTATTGATAATAGTGTGAGGATTCATTGGCTAGTATAGGAACTATAAAAGATTCACTACACCATCCTTATACTAACCTTATCATGTTACACAATTAAAATAATATTCTTCATTTTCTTATAGTGATAATGTCACCTGAACAGTATTAAAGAGTCTTTCATCCGACATTATCTACCATTACTTTGCATAAAACAATTGGGAAAAACTATTAATTTGTAACCATAATTTACTAAAACCAAGGCCTATTGATTTCCTCCACTAGCATAATGTTTCAAATGAAGTAGTGAGAATATATGTTAAGAGTTCTTTTCAGAATTATAGACATTCTGATTTTGGATAGATGACAATTGGATTATATTTTAGAGAGTCTCCAGTAGGTCCTAACACTGCATAAAAAAGTAGCGGTGGGGTTTTGAATGTCTGGAACATGTTAGCATGAGGTATGATCCAACTTTTATATGAAAAAACTCGATTAAATTTAATTTTTATATATAATCTGGAAAAAATGATCCAAACATGTGCGTTATATGCAATATTCTTGTGATAAAAAGGTATACTTGTATATGTTTATTTTTCACTCTTTATTTATGTATACTACTTATGAGCCTTCCTAAATTTACGTTAATTTTTTTAAATGATATTTCTAACAGAGCTTTAAATTTGCAATAATTTTGATAATGATAAATTTCTAATGCACCATGATTAAATTTATTTTTCATTCTTCAATCAATTTAGATTAGACAAAGAATCTTGCTGCAGTGCAACTCTTGTATATATATGCTTTCACCTCTTAACATATCCTTATGCATTTATGTGTTCTTATTTATATTTATGTTTATTGTTTTGTATTTATTGATTTTTGCAATTGTTCATATTTTTTATATTTATACAGGTATAGATATATTTATATACTTATATTTTTCTTATTTTTACGTACTTTTTTTATGCACGTATATGTTTTGGTATATTTATTTCATTTTTTTATATTATTAGGTATTTATTTATTTTTTAGGTATGGTTGTGTGCTTTTATGTATATAATGTGTATATATATTTATGTTTATGTGTGTATTCTTGTATATATGTTTTGTTTCATATATTTATTTATTTGTGATTATGTGTATTATTGTGTGTGTTTAGGTTTTGCCTTTTTATTTTTGGGTATAGATTTCTAGATTTTTAGATTCCTTAAATATCTTTATTTAATATTTCTTTTCATTTTCATTTTCATTTTTGTTTTGTGGTTTTCCTTGGTCAATCTTTGTTATGTATGTTGACTTTCTCCTCTCTCCTACCTCCCTTTATCTATTCTTATTCTTTTTATTGTCTCCTAGGTTTGCTTCCTATTATCTTTCTTTTTTTGCTTCTCTCTTGAATCGTGATGATGGATCACAAAGTGTGATCCAAAATGTTGGTGTTAAAATTTGACACACAATCAAATTTAGAAGTTGAAGTATTATTCTTTGTATAGTGGAAATTATATGATAGCTTTAATGTTCCTTATTATCGACTTTTACTCAATGACTTGTTAGAGTAAAATATTTTTTAATTAAATTAATATAATGTAATCTTAATTATTATTCATTTATCTTTTCTTTTATTTTAAGACATATTGGTTCCATGTAAGTCGAATTCAATCTCTTAAACTTGTTTCTTAAATATTGATCAAGCATAGAGACTAATCAATTGTCTAAGAAAACTAATAATTAATACAAATTTTTGAAATACAACTATCTTAAAATGCCATAACACTCTCAGATAATTTATTGATTTATAAAAGAGCCATTTTATTTTATTCATGAATTAATTAAGAATTATATCTTTATATACTTACTAACTATTTAATCATTTTATTTGAAGATTATTTAAATTTACTTCGACTATTCTATCTTTAACATACATAAATACAAAACTTTTACTTTATACAAAATTATTAAAAATTAATTATTCTAGCAACTTTAAATAATTATATATTAAAATTTATGTAATATATATAAGTATTATAATTCTTATTAAATGTAAATTATTTCACATTTTTTTTAACATAAAAATAACATGTTTGTAGGTTACTACTAGTGTAAAATGTTTGTGGCATTAGTAATGAACTATAACAAAACCATTATTTTGCAAGGCAGTCCAGGAGATGCTATAAGCCAAACCATTCCTATTAGTGGCAACTTTTATGCTCTATTTGTTTTATTCCAAGATTTATTCAAGTAAAAGTGGCAACTTTGTGTCTTATTGCTAGTTTTATCCTTGGAAAAAATGTTGTTGTTAGTTTTAATTCCATGAATTGGAAATCCTACAATTGCAAATTTTATGTAATCAGATTGGAAAAATCTTTAAAATTCATTCTTTGTAAATTAATGAATCAATTTTTCATCTTATACTTGTTCTAAATTCTTTTATTATACACTAGCAAGTTTTAGTTTGTTCTTTCTAGCCAAGTGAAGATTGTTATACATGCAAGTTAAGCCCAAATTTACATGGTTTTATAGCACATGATTGCTAGGATCAAGAAGCATAATCAATTTCTTTACATGCATTGAAGTTTATAGTTATTAGAGATAATAGAATCTCCATTGTCTTGCAAGGTTTTTCTTAATGCTTCTTGTGTATTCATGAATTGAGATAAAGCTCCATTCATAGGGGGTTAATCATGTCTCTCGATAATTTATCCAACCTTCTATTGTCAACCTAAATTAAAATAGCTATTTGTCCTCAAAATAAGAGACAAAGAATCAATTTCTTGAGAAAAATCTATTACTCGTATCTCCCTAAACTTGTTCTTGAGCCAAGTGATAGTAAATATCTAAGAATGCATGGTTTAACAGTAATGACAAAGTCTATGAACTAATATTTATTACTCTTTTTGAGGATACTCTAAATAACATAAAGCACACTGAGTGCCCTTCCATTGTTTGGGCAACATTATTGAACACTTGGATGAAGACATTGAATCTTCATCTAAAACTAGTGCTTACTTGGATGACTAGGCTCATGATAATGATATTGAGATTTTTTGTTGCCCCATCTTATGTGGACATATTTTTCAATCCATGACAAGTTTATTGATAATACATCTACACATGTTGCTTCTTGAGAGTTCAAGTTTCTTCATTGAATACTTCCAATGATTCTTTGTAGAAAGATCATTTATGACTTTTGGATTTGGTTCAAGGGTAAAAGCACAAAGTTTTGTCACGTTTCAGGCTAACTTATCAGCACAGTTGAATTTGAGTATTTCTAACTAAAATTATTTTTTGTCAAACATATGGTCTAGCTAGATTCATTCTAGCTAAGTTAGATAAGTGCTTCAACTTTTCCAATTGGAAATATCTATTAAAATGCATGTTTTATAACAATTACTAAATAAATAAAATTATTTCAGAAAAGTGATGCTTCAATAACTCCTACTCTTTTTAATGATTTTTCTTACAAATATAAAAATACCCTTTTTAGAGCACAGAGTCAAGATTATCATCATATAATTTTTATAGTATTTTAATTAGATCTAATATATTATAATTTCAAAACACTGCAAGTAGGTATTTTAACATTTGAGAACAAGTTGATTCAAAAATATAAAAAAATAGTAAAGATTATAAAAAAATTTGAAATTTTATATTTAACACTAGAGGAGAGAGTTCTCTTCAAGAATGTGTAATTTTTTTTTCTGAATGGTGTAGATTTGATAGGGGAAATTTTGTGGGAGATGAAAACTATTGATTTTAGGTATGTTTGACTTTGAGTAGTTATAACAGAGAAATTATGTACATTGAAAACTAATTTTTCTTCTTTTATGCACTAGCTATACATTTCATCTATAACATATTTTGAAATCAAAGGAAAAAAAAATTAGTTGCATATACTTTTTTGGTGGGAACAAGACCCTTGTTTTTAAGAAAGTAAAAAATGGACTTCAAAAATTTAAAAACTATGTGAATTCTTGTTCAATTTTTTTTTAAAAAATTATAGGCATAAACTTCATCCACTTTTACACATTTCATTAGTTTATATCATCTCCAAATTCTAAATATAAATGCCATTTTTATGTCATTAAAGTTAAAAGGTTTGTGTGTTGTTGACCTTTTCCTTTATAAAAGTGTGACACAACTTTGTATTTTTACCCTCAATGGGATCAATTTGTACTAGACATCTCTTCTTTGTTTGCTAAGTCTCTCATTTTGGATCTAGATGACACTGTCGATTGCATACATATTCTCTTCGATGAGGATGATTCTTCTTTAGTTGTTTTTTATAGATAAAAGTAGCAAGAGGGTGTTGGCCCGTGGTATAGAAGGACTAGAAGCACATTAACAACATATTAATAACATTAGTCTAAAGCATTTCATCAGTAGTTTGTCAGCAAAAAAACCAAAGTCTAATATGCCTCTATCAAAAACAAACAGAACAGTTCTTTTCGAAAAAATCAAACCAGAGTATCTTAAGCAAGTAGTAACAATTAAATTAACAATATCGTGCCATGCAGGGCTAGACCACGAACTAGGAAGATTAACCTCAAAACATGAAAGTAGCATAAAGAACCTAGGGCCAACATGCCCAATCAAAAATAAAAACCTCATGACAGCAACAACAGCTAGGATCTCCTACCCAGATGTTTGGACATCAGGGTCATGGCCCACTCTTCCTGCAGGAACATGAAGAGGTCTTTATTGTCTTTGTTTGCCTCCAATTTTCCACTAGCTAGTTTTTTCGACATAGTGAAGAGGGTCACAACCAAAGAATGCATGACCTTAAGAGAAAACTTGTTAGTAACCATAATGTGGTTTTTGAGTTCTTGCATGTCCTATTTGATGCTAGCTATCTCATTGTCCAATTCTAAGAACTTTAGCTTAAGGGAACCCTTAAACCTATCATTGCCATCCAAAGACATAGAGTTGTGCTCAATAGTGGGGGACTTGGTCTAATGATTATGAGGGGAAGCCGAGGGCAAGGTAGTGCTACAGGGAATTTTCATGGTTTGCTGAGGGTTTGGTGGGGGATTGGTGCCAGTCCTATTCAGACTCAGGTGATCATCAGAAGAGCCCTTAATTGAATCAGTGGTCTGGGAGTCTTTTTTCGACAGGGACTTCTCCTTCGAAGCCATTTCTTGGATTTTGGTTTTGCACTTCTCCTTAGCAATTCTATTAGACTGGTGGCGAACAGAGGCCCCTAAATCCACCTCCAACTTAACCTGGCTATCCAACATCCTCCATTTTTTGGGCTTCCTTTCGGTCTCAGGGGTACTGTCAGTCTCCTTAAAATCTTTAGCTTCTAAGGACTCAGAAACATGGGATTCGTCAAGTTTGTCCACCCTTTTGAAAGGGTTTTTCATGCATCTTTTGTAGCTTTTATCATCTTTAGGGACAAGATCCATTTCCCAAAGTTCTTGGATAGAGTGGGAGGTGGATTGAGTGGGATTGTTAGTTTTCGAAGGGGAATCCTCCTGGGTGACTTCTTGGATAACACGGGGAGGTTGGGGTGGAGGGAAGATGGCCTTATGGAAGTTATAAAGATAGAGTAGGAGACCTTGATGTAGAATAGGGATCAGTTTTTTAGGGTTTTCCCTAATATTCAAAATATTGCTTTCAATGGAATGAAGGAGGTAAAAGGGAATGGATATGAGATCCCTATTCCTGATATGATTGAGAAAAAGTAAATGGTAATAGTAAAACACCATAAATTTACCTTACAGGGTGAAATACTTCATCACAATGAGGCATAGCTTGGGCCAGAACTCTGGGAGCTCCTCGCGATTAAAACCACCAGACTTCTTCATAGGTTTCTCCCCCACTCTGAAGAATTGGTTGAGGCTGGTAGGGTCCGGCATCCTACTACTTTTTTTGTACTTTCTTCCTTCCTAGGAGAGCCTCGCCACCTTAGCAATAACTTCCTCATTAATCTGGAAGTGAATGCCACCCACATAAACTTTCCTATTGCTCTAGGATGAGATGAACTGCTTGGATAATTGCTCATCAAGTTCCCCCTTCATGCACTCCATGAAACCCCAGATACCACTTTCTTTATAGTAGTGTGTCACTAGAGGGTCAGAGGTGAATGCCTTATCAATCTTATCTAGTTCAATGCATAAGGTATTGCCTCCCATGTCGATAATATCCTTATCTTATGCCAGGGTTTCCTAAGAATTGCAGGGCCAAGCTTCATGAGAAAGAGTATAAAACCAGTTATTTTGTTAGCCATTTCCAGAGGAAGATATACTCAAAAAGCTGGCCTTGGGTGGTTTTTGGGGAGCTGGGCTCCATACAATGATATCCATCAAATCTCCAGACACAATAATTAGTAGTTATGCCAGAGTTGTACTTAGTGTCCTTGTTAACCAAAAAAACTTGCTAATGCAGACAACTATCTTTCCACACATATTCACATGAAAGGCAATTATGATCCTTTCTAGGGTTTTGGGCATACTTATTCATAATCACAAAAATCATCAACTTACATTGACACGTAATAAAGTTAGGGCCTTTAGCAAGGTTGGTAGCTTGGCACATTTTAAATATTAATGGTATCATTTTTTTCCCCCCCAATTAGTTGCTGAGTCACCCTAGGTAGCTCATTGACCTCCTTCCAATTACTTCTAGTCTGGTTTTCTTAAGACTAATAGCATCCATCAAATCCACCACCACATTTCCCTCTCTATACATGTGGGATATAGTCATGCATTGGAGATTGTCAAGAAGCTCCCAGATTTCCAAAATAATGGTGTTAACATGCCACCCCGCATTAGCTCTTCTTTTGATAGCCTCCACCACCACTTTGGAATCCTTCTCAATTTCTAATAGTCTGATGTTCATTTGGATGACAAATTTAATCCCCCATAAAAGAGTCATGCCCTCAGCTTGATTGATAATGCAATTATTGAGTGGCCCCGCATAAGCAAGGAGGCAAGTGCCATTATGGTCTCTTAACACACCTCCTCCACCATGGGTGAGATTATTAGCATCCCCATCAAAAATTAATTTGTTCTAGCCTCTATGTGGGGCAACCCAAATGGTAGCTTTTCTAGCCATCATCTTGGAGTCGTCAAACTTGGAGAAGCCAGTCAGCAGGTTATATTTATCAACCATTTTTATTTCCCAGGCAGAGGGGGGTGCTGAGGGGATTTTCCACTTAACCGTGCTGGTGTTCTCACATAGGAGCTTGGTCCCAAGATAGAGGCAAGTATCAGGAAGTGAACTAGACTCCCTGAATATCCTATTATTCATTTCCTTCCAAATAGTCCAGCAGATGTGCGGAGGTAGAATTCACCATAGGAGCTGGATGAGGGGATGATTGGAGGGGGATCTCTAGTTGGTGAACTAGTGGACCTCATTACCCAAAGCCCATGAGATTCCCAACTTGCCAATAAATTCCTACCAAATGTTGGGGGTGCAATCACAGTGTATGAAAAGGTGGTTCATCGTTTCCTCCTCCTTTTTGCATAGGATGCACTTGCTTGCCATGGAGAAGCCTCTTTTTATAAGGTTGTCCTGAGTTAAGACTTTTCCATGCATAAGGTGTTGACAAGTTGGCTATACTAGCATATATGACTTGTTATAGTGTTGTCATTATGGCAACAAAGTCATATAGTAGTTTGGAGTTAGTGCACTTGATGAGAAGATTAGAAATTAGTTAAGTGTTGAAGACTGGATAGTGTATAGAGTTCTTAAAGCTCAAAACATCAGTGCACATGCGTATGACTGAGTTATGGTGTGTGCCTTGGAAGTTAAGTTGGTTAGACTATATTCATGCTTAGTCTATGAGCACATGATCAGATATGCAAGTATGAGAAAGATACAGATAATTGAAGTTACACAATTAGTGTGTGCCAGTGAAGACCAGAGTAAGCAGCCGACTGTTATCATTTTGAGTTGCGGTTATATTATAATGATGTAAAGGCTATGTGCCTATTTTAATTAGGTTTCCAACATATATATATATATATATATATATATATATATATATATATATATATATATATATATATATATATATATATATATATATATATATATATATATATATATATATATATATATATATATATATATATATATATATATATATATGTTTGTTTGTAAATATTCTTGAGCTAATTCAATTGGAAGCATTGTATGTAATAGGTTTAAGGGCCGACCTAGTTGTTTGTTTTGTATGCACATATAAATATGAGATGCGCCATTGTAATTAGGATGGAAGTTGAGATAGAGTTGTGATAAGAAGAGAAAAAGTGTGTGAAGAGTCTATAAGATGTATTAGAGCTTTGCAAGAGGTCAAAGCATCAACACATCAAAGGAACTGATATGACAAGTAGTGTCACAGTGACAGTTCATCCAATAGATATAGTGTGTATATGAGATCAAAAGGTTGTAGCCTTCACCACTTGAGCAGTGAGCTCTAGGACAGTGCATCCACTTCCCTAACATGAACTATTGTAAGACTCCTAACAGGGTATGACCCTTGACAAGGTCTACTATACTTAATGCACTGTAAAGAAACTCCTAACATGGTTAAGGATCTTCTAACAAGGATCATAAAACACTAGTACAAAATATTAGTGGGTGTCAATTCCCACTGGGGTTTTTACCTATTTGGGTTTCCCTATAACCATATTGGTGTTATGTGTTGATTTCATGTTCCATGTTTATGTGGATGTTCATTTCAGTACTTAAGCATTTAAGTTTAGTTTAAAGATTAAGTGAAAAGATAAAATATAGTGAACACTGATTCACCCCCCCGTCTCAGTGTTCCCATTCCTAACAATTGGTATTAGAGCTCTGGTCCTCAGTAAAGAAGTTTAACCACTTGAGGAGATCATGGACAAAGCAGAAATGAAACATCTGAAAAGAAATCTGGAAGCTTCTCTTGAAGACTTGGACAAATCTGAAAGGGAAACTGAAGAACTAAAAGAAAAACTCAGTGATGCTCAATTAGTCATCAAAAGGCTAAGAAAGGATTTGAAAGAATGCTCTACTAGTGATCTAGGGACAATGGTTAAGAAGCTTAATGAAGAAAATGCATTCTTAAAAGAACAACTTGAAAAATTTGATGATAAGATGATTAACAATCAGGAAGTCTATGAAGAACATGTCAAAGAGAACCTTCAACTTAATGAAGAATTAAGGCAAGAAAACATGGAAATCTTAGAGCTAAGAAATAGAAAAGAAAGCTTGGAATCTGAATTGAAAGAAGTAAAGAATCATATTGACAAACTACACACTAGTTCTGATTTGATAGAATCTTAGTTGTATGCAAGAAGAGCTAAAGGAGATACTAGCTGCATTGGATACAATGAAGCACAAAATTAGATTAATAACATACGAGAAAGAATGAATGCACCAAAAGGCACCTCAAATGCTAAGGAGACTAGAAGTCAGACTAACAATCATATTGAACCACCTAAGAATGAGTGCAAGCCAGTAGATTGCACTTTTTGCATGTAACAAGCATGGACACATAGCAAGGAATTGTATAGAGGTAAGACCTTTTAATGGTTACTATTATTCATCCAATAAATTTGGTCATAGAGCTATGAATTGCAAGACAAGTCAAAAGAACAGGACTCAGTATAATCAGAGAAATCAAAATCAGTCAAATGAAAGTAGTTCTTAGAATGTTACATGTTAGATATGTAACTATTATGGTCACTCCGCTAAATAATGTAAAATGGTGACCCATGTCAATGCGCCAAGGAATATAACGCCTCCAGTCATTTGTCAATCTTGTAACAAAGCTGGACACATCTTAAAGTTTTGTAGATCAAGGACACAAGGTTAGGAAAGCCCTAAAAAGCCCAAAGAACTAGTTTTGGATCCTAAAGGAGAAGTCAATTTTTTGAAATCTTCAGAGGATGTGAGCTTGATTTGGTCAGAAGCAAAGAAGGACAAGGCTGATGAGTATGTATTGGATGCTTCCACAATGGACACACCCTCTACATCTGGATGAATGGCCCTTAGGATCATAGGGGGAGCTAATTTATCTCTAGACCCCTGCGTGGTTGGTATACTCAGTCTTAGAGTATGTGCCTTTTGACTTAAGCATTTGGAGACTAGAGAAACCTTCATGCAAGAGTGCACTAGCTGATTGTTTGCAGAATGAAAGATAGAAATTTCCAAGTGACAACTTAGTTTACACAACAAGAATTAATGGTATAAATTCTACTTTAAAGTACTCAAAAGTTAGAAGATCTCTCATTACATTTGAATTAAGAGCGATTGAAGAGAAAAAGAGTCTTAGCAATTAATAGAGAAGGATTGTAGTTTGAATTATCAAGTGATTTTTTGTGCATTTGATCAGTTGCGAAAACCCTAGTTCATCGCGCCAATTCAGAATCTCTTGGAAACCTTTGTGAAAGTGATATTCAAGTAAGTGATGGCTACTCCTATAGTATTTGATGTTGCAAAGAAGAAAAGATGTGTTTAAGAGGCATCCATTTAAGTCTACACTAGATGACCTAGAAGGGGCATTCTCCGGCATGCCTATGGGCGTTATGCATGTCAAAGACATTAGGGCATACATCTATTGTAAGAAATAAACATGAGGATTGAATAGACTAAGGACACAGATGGAAATTATGTTAAAACCAGACAAAACCTTCATGGATGAATATGCACGGTCGGAAAATCACCCTATAGTGGAGTATGCTATGGCATATGAGTTCTATGAATCAGAATGGATCAAGATTCTACTAAGAAGAATTCATGATGACCTATTTTGGATAGGTGAAGTGCCGGTAAGAATCACCGGTGACCTAATTTTTGAAATGACTGGCCTCCCAAAAATAGGTACCATCCTTCCAGTGGGAAAAGATGTGAGGAAGATTGTTGAGAAAACTTGCAAGTCAAGGAGTGATAGGTGTGGAATGACCATAGAGCCTATTGAGAAAGATGACATCAAATTGATGTCTATGATACTTGGGTATAGGTTTCAACACACTAGCAGGGTGAATAGTGTGTCTATTGCCACAATTCTTGTAGCCATAAGAATAGTAAAAGAGAATGGAGAGTTCAACCTGTGTGAAATTTTGCATGCATAGCTAATTGACAACATCAAGGCAATCAAGCATGATAAGACCAAGATATTCAGATTTGGGTCTTTGATCATCTATATGTACTTTGACATTGTTGGAAAAGTATCTGATTTATATCTAGACAAATACATTCTCACAATGCCTCAGATATCTCTCAAGGTATGTACTGAGAGCACTTTGAAGGACTACGTGACTATAGAGTTGAAGACATTTAGAGCTAAGATGTGGATGAGGTATAGGATACTAGTGAAGATAGTTGAGAAGTATAAGGATACTATCTATTTTATGGTTGAAATAGACATAACATGCATGGAGGTAGTTGAACCTAGAACAAAGTGGATTCATCCACTTGGATATGAAGTAGATGAAAATGTTTTAGAAGCTTATGCTCAAGTTCTATTAGCAGCACCTAAAGACCCTAATGAGCCAAGATGGGGAACCTATGAGGAGAAAACTAGAGAAGTTGATGCAGTATTAAATAGTGCAGCAACAAAAATAAAGTTTGCTAAAGTTACTATTACCCAAAAATTTCCCTGTCATACAATTTTGGCCAGAATTCTTTTTTTTGCCTGCGAAGTAGATCCTCAAAGTTCCATGGTTTGCGCTCTTGGCCCCATGTTATTTGATGTATTATCAAACCCCAGTTCAGATCACACATGCTAAATCACAAAGCCCTTAGAGATTTTCAAGTTTGAATGGTTGCAGGAAATGCTTAGGTCACAGTTTTCCAAAATGTTCAGTGTCGAAAACTCTATGTTTTTGACCTTCGCTCTGAAAACTCAGGATGTTTTCAACCTTCGGTCCGAAAACCTTCTATGTTTTCGACCACTTCTGCACTTTTCACTTCTTCGGCGTTAGCATTTTTTCTAGGTGCGCAACTCCGACCAGTGGGGCCCAGTTGGTTTTCGGCAAACGGTTATGCAGGTTGTTGCATGATCGCATAAGTCATTTTCCCCTCATGCGATCATGCGACTAAAGGGTTCTTCCTATGCACCCCAGCTTTTAATGTTACCACGGGCCCAGTTAGTAGTCAGGAAGGTATTTTTCATGTTGGTCGCATGATCGCATGCGGTCTCAAGACCACATGTGACCATGTGACAAGCCGTCAAGTGGTCGCGGTGAGGTTCTAAACTATCAGTGGTTCACGGTCTGGTGGGGGTAGCATCTTGTGGTTGGTCGCATGATCACATGCAGTCTCGAGACTGCATGCGACCATGCGACAAGTGGTAAGCAGCGGCTTCTAGTGGTGATGTGTCATGACTATTGGTGGGTCCGATGGTCATGGGAAGTGCCAATTGATCCAAGATCAATGACGGGTGCATGATCTCATGGGATCTTCTGATCCCATGTGATCATGCGATAGCCATTTGATTCTTCTAAGTTTTTCAGTCGATGTTGTCGTGGGTCTGACCAACGTGTGGTTGGGTTTTGGTTGGTCCACGTGTTAAGGGTGGCAGGTTTGGCAGAGCCAGTTGTCTTGCGTGGAAGAGCGGTAGATTCTAAAAGGGGTTGTCGCATGATTGCATGCGGCTTTCTAACTGCATGCGATCATGCGACCAACGGTTTTTCAAAGCGGTGTGGAAATTTTTGGTGGGCTTTCTTCTGTGGAGATGTCTGCAAAATGCGGGTAGCTAGAAATTGATGATTTCAGAGGCAGTTGCAGTTGGATAGAATTTTGCAGAGATTTTAGGCCGCCATTTTGGGTCCTTTCAGGATGAGATCAGATTTTGAGCATTCATGACTCAGTGGGCTTTCAGGGAGGTAGATGGATCATGGTGGCCTAATTTTTATAGACTCAGTACAGGGATGGACACGCAAAGAAAGATATATCTAATATGTCATGATATTTTTAGATGCATTTATGATCAGAAGCAACTGGTTTAGGGTTCAGATTATTTTATGTAGATTTATGTAACCCTAGTTAGAATTTTTGACTCCTGCCTGTGTGCAGTTGAGGATGTATATATTGTTTTTTGGAGCTTGTAGAGCTCAGAGTTCACATTTTGTAAAAAGGAAAGTTTCTTTCCTAGAAAGCTATCTGAGACACTTTTCTATCCTCTGGTTTTCTACTCTTTGTAATCTCCCATTGATAATTTAGATATGGCAAAGCATTTTGTGACACTCTTGTTGTCCTCATGCCTTCTTATGTGAGTTATCTCTTATTGGATTGAAGTTTATGAATGCTGTCAATAGAAATTAGGGTTCCTCATCCCTCTCACTTACTATGATTTTGTGTGTTACTGTGTCTGATCTGATTTAGATGTTTTGTGGGTATGCTACAACCCCTAGCAGTCTTGTCTCATTCCTACACCTAGTTGCATAGTTGCAGAGGAGGATGTTTGTTTGCAGGTCATAGGTTGAGCTTTCTATTCAGGCCTTCCTATGAAATACTTATGCAAGCCTATCTAGTGAGTGGTGACTTATTAGACCTGATTCCTGCATTGATCTCATTCCTCTATACTGAGATCCAGACCCTAGTTTCGATGCATCACCTAGTAGGTAGATTTGGTTTCTGTTATTTCCCTTTCCAAGCATTCCTTCTATCCCTTTCCCTCAAAATAATTTACTTTTCATGTTAAGAAGTAAATCAGGGTGATTATCCAAGAGGAACTAGCGTAGAACCTGGAGGTTTCATCTCGGTTAGAAAAGGTCCCACAACCTTGAGATGATTCCCAAGTTATATTGAGTTATCAAGACTATGAGAGCTTGAGACAAAGGTGTAAACTTAGTGTATAACATTTTTGGCACGCTCGGTGGGACCAAAGTTTAGATTCATGTTCAAGTTATGCTATCTCTGATATACTGATGGCATAATGCAGACCTTAGAGAGGTTAGTTTTTAAGTATATCTGGTGACTCCATTGGTGTTATGAAGATCAGTGACCCAATTTTTGATAGAGCTTATGAAGAAAATAGACCCTTCTGATGGCTAGGCAGTTTGCTTTTGCACCATTTAACCAAGGAAGTCCTCTTAACTTTGCAGTACATCATGATGTGCCCTTGGTAGCATTAAGAGCTTACCTGATTTCATGGGTGAAGGATAGACTACAGCCCTTGAACACATTAGAGATGTGGCCACTATCTGTAGTATACACAATATCACAGAGGAAGATGCTACCACCAAGTTGTTGGCTGCCTCCTTTAAGGGTAAGGCCCTGGAATGGTTTAGAAATCTGGCAGTTGGCTCCATTACTTCATGGGATAGACTTGGAGACCTCCCCAAGAAACACTTTAAGGATGATTCAGATTCTTTGTCTCTAGTAGAGTAGCTCCAAGTTATAAAGAGAGATCCTCGAGAGTTGATGACAGATTTTAATGGTAGATTTCTCAAGACATGGAATAGGATTCCAGTGAATATAAGGCCTTCAGCAGATTGTGCTTTCCTTTATTTTTTGAGAAGCCTAACTAGGGATATATTTATCATGATTCAATCTTTAGGAGGTACTTCATTACCTCAGGCATTTGATTTAGCTATGAAGGCAGAAAATTGCTTAATTCAGGATGGTATGATAACCCCAAGGCCACCCATGCCTATCTCTCCCAATCTTCAGCCCACTATACCTCTGCAAATGTCTTCATTTACTCCCATGCCTACATTAAATGAGCCTCAAGCTAGCACTAGGTATGGGGAGTCCATAAATGACCTTCCTCAAGAGCTATTCAAAGTGAAAAGTGATCAACAAGCAACAAACCAAGAGATGATGAGTCTTTTGCAGGCTCTAACCAAAGAGTTGATCACTATAGATGAGTAGGATCAAGAGGTTGCATTACTTTATCAAAATCGGAGCCAAGGCTCCAGTTAGCAGTACCAAGCTCTGGGACAATCCTACCAGCAAAGTAGACCGCCATGTCAAGGAGGACATCAGAGCAAGAAGTAGAATTTGGTGAAGAGACCTTTCCATCCCTATAATCCAACCAAGAAGATAGTCCCAACACAAAGCATCAAAGCAGCTAGCAGTCACCTAAACCCATTTTTTGGGAAGGAAGCTATGGATCTTCTGCTTGTTCTCTTGAACTATGAGCTTCCTGATGGAGAAAGGTCAGAAGTGTTACAAAAAGAGATAGTAGCCTCTCAAGCACATCCCCAAGATGGATTAGAGCAATCAGATCAGGATAAGAAAGGAAGTAAAGAAGGTGAGAGCCCAACTGATCTATTTGAGAAGATGCCCTTCTATGTTGAGTAGGATGAGGTAGTGCAAAATTCATTAGCTGAGTCCTCTGATTGTGGAAGTGATGATATTAATGCTGCTATGACTAAAAAAGAAGAAGATTTTCAAGAGGCATTGGCAGCTCAGAAGGTTGCTTATGAGGAGTTGGAAGTTCATAAGAATAACTGTGAAAGGGTGGTTCAAGAACAGAAAATTTTAATGGAGGCCATGTTTGATAGGGGCATTGAATTTTAGCTTGAGAAAGAACATGAGTTGAGAGCTCATGAGAAGTTCCATGAGAGAGAGCTACAAGATCTCAAGCAAAATATAAGATTCCTGGTTTCTACAACTAAAACATATAAAAGAAGCTATCAGATGTAGGTTGAGAAATGTTCTCAACTGGAGGAAGAAAAGGAGAGCATGGAGTAGAAGATTGCTGATCTAAAGGTGGCTCTCTCTGCACAAGTCAAGACAAATGAGTTCTCAACAAATCATGATAGTGGTGCTGACAATAGTATACTTCTCCTACAAGAGAATTTGGAAGAAGAAGAGGAAGATCAATTCTGGGACAAAATGGAGTACTTTTGCTTGCATCTTGATGAAAAGCCCACACTTCCAAAGAACACCTACAATCTTCAGGAGAGTCATTTCTAGCCAGCATGATGAGGAGGTCAATCAGACTAAAGTAATCTCTCAAGAGCCTAATTTTATCAAGGAAAGCTCCATGTCCAACATCTCTCATGGTTGCCCTATCAGGTATTTGGCCAGGATGGAGGTTATCAAAGGAGTACAAATTATGCCAGCATCCCAATGTGGTTTTCCACTAGAAGTTGAGGCTGAAAATGAACCAAATCAGCTTGCTGCCCCAAGTGACCAAGTAAGTAAAGCCCTATTGCTGCTTACTAATCCTCCTCAGAATAGTGATGCTTACAATCAGCTTGACCAAGTGAGTAAAATCTATATCAGTCAAATCCTTGTCAAGAAAGTGACCCTGTATATCTCCTATGTTCATCTTGTAATAGCTTTCTAGAGGCATGTGGATTATTGTAAGCTGAGAAGGATGGGATGTTATTTCTCACAAATAGTAAATAGTTTTTTTTGACCAATGCTATGAACTGGTTAGTTTAGGCTAGGTTAGCTTCCCTACTTTCTAGATTAGTTTTCCTATTTTCGAAGAAGTGCTCGAGCATAGTTTTTGTCTCCCTGTCAAGTTTTTGTGTTCTTGAGATGACTCCTATGCCCAATGGATATGTAAAAGGCTACTGGTCCAATGTCTAGTAGGCTGACATCCCACAGAAGTCGCCAAAATGTTACCCAAAAATTTCCCTGTCATACAATTTTGGCCATAATCCTTTTTTTTGCCTGCGAAGTAGATCCTCAAAGTTCTACAATTTGTGCTCTTGGCCCCATGTTCTTTGATGTATTGTCAAACCCCAGTTCAAATCGCATGTGCTAAATCGTAAAGCCCTCAGAGATTTTCAAGTTTGAATGGTTGTAGAAAATGCTTAGGTCGCAGTTTTCCAAAATGTTCAGTGTTGAAAACCCTCTGTGTTTTTGACCTTCACTCTGAAAACTCAAGATGTTTTCGACCTTCGGTCTGAAAACCTTTTGTGTTTTTGACCACTTCTGCACTTTGCACTTCTCTGGCATCAACATTTTTTCTAGGCACACAACTCCGACCAGTGGGGCCCAGTTGGTTTTCGGCAAACGGTTATGCAGGTTGTCGCATGATCACATAAGTCATTTTCCCCTCATGCGATCATGCAAATAAAGGGTTCTTCCTATGCACCCTGGCTTTTAACATTACCACGGGCCCAGTCAGTAGTCAGGAAGGTATTTTTCATGTTGGTCGCATGATCACATGCGGTCTCAAGACCACATGCGACCATGCGACAAGCCATCAAGTGGTCAGGGTGAGGTTCTAAACTATTAGTGGTTTGCGGTCAAATGAGGGTAGCATCTTGCGGTTGGTCACATGATCGCATGCGATCTTGAGACTACATGTGACCATGCGACAAGTGGTAAGTGGCAGCTTCTGGTGGTGACATGTTAGGACTATCAATGGGTCTGATGGTCAGTGGAAGCACCAGTTGATCCAAGGTCAACGACTAGCGCATGATCTCATGGGATCTTTCGATCCCATGCGATCATACGACAGCCGTTTGATTCTTCTAAGTTTTTCAGTCGATGTTGTCGTGGGTTTGACTGACATGTGGTTAGGTTTCAGTTGGTCCATGTGTTAAGGGTGGCAGGTTTGGTGGGGCCAGTTGTCTTGCATGGAAGAGCGGCAGATTCTAAAAGTGGTTGTCGCATGATCGCATGCGGCTTTCTAACTGCATGCGATCATGCGACTAGAGGTTTTTCAAAGTGGTGCGGCCAGTTTTGGCGGGCTTTCTTCTATGGAGATGTTTGCAAAATGTGGGTAGCTAGAAATTGATGATTTCAGAGGTGGTTGTAGTTGGATAGAATTTTGTAGAGATTTTAGGTTGCCATTTTGGGTCCTTTCAGGATGAGATTGGATTTTGAGCATTCATGACTCAGTGGGCTTGCAAGGAGGTAGATGGATCATGGTGGCCTAATTTTTGTAGACTCAGTACAGGGATGGACACACAAAGAAAGATATATCTAATCTGTCATGATATTTTTAGATGCATTTATGATCAGAAGTGACTGGTTTAGGGTTCAGATTATTTTATTTAAATTTATGTAACCCTAGTTAGAATTTTTGACTCCTACCTACGTGCAGTTGAGGATGTATATATTGTTTTTTGGAGCTTGTAGAGCTTAGAGTTCACATTTTGTAAAAAGGAAAGTTTCTTTCCTAGAAAGCTATCTGAAGCACTTTTCTGTCCTCTAGTTTTCTACTCTTTGTAATCTTCCATTGATAATTCAGATATGGAAAAGCATTTTGTGACACTCTTGTTGTCCTCATGCCTTCTTATGTGAGTTATCTCTTATTGGATTGAAGTTTATGAATGCTGTCAATAGAAATTGGGGTTCGTCATCCCTCTCACTTTCTATGATTTTGTGTGTTACTGTGTCTGATCTAATTTAGATGTTTTGTGGGTATGCTACAACCCCTAGCAGTCTTGTCTCATTCCTACACCTAGTTGCATAGTTGCAGAGGAGGATGTTTGTTTACAGGTCATAGGTTGAGCTTTCTATTCAGGCCTTCCTATGAAATACTTATGCAAGCCTATCTAGTGAGTGGTGACTTATTAGACCTAATTCCTCCATTGACCTCATTCCCCTATATTGAGATTCGAACCCTAGTTTCAGTGCATCACCTAGTAGGTAGATTTACTTTCTGTTATTTCCCTTTCCAAGCATTCCTTCTATCCCTTTCCCTCAAAAGAATTTAATTTTCATGTTAAGAAGAAAATCAAGGTGATTATCCAAGAGGAACCAGCCTAGAACCTGGAGGTTTCATCTCGGTTAGCAAAGGTCCCACAACCTTGAGATGATTCCCAAGTTATACTGAGTTATCAAGACTACGAGAGGTTGAGACAAAGGCACAAACTTAGTGTATAACAGTTACCTCATAAATTTTGAAACTACATGGAGTGTCTCAAGAATATCTAGAAAAAGCAATAGAACAAAAGATTGCTTTGGAATTAGATAGAGCAGATACAACAAAGCCAGAATCAGATGATCCTAAGTTGAAGAAAGTGAAGATTGGAAAATCTAATGAACATATGGTTAAAACTGATGTTACTTCTTCTGCATCCAAAGAAACCATTGACCTTACTGATCCTCCTTAGTATAAGGTAATGCCAAAGAGGAAGAAAGAGACTAGCAGTAGTCATCCATCTTCAAGAGTGACAAGGAATAGAAAGAACTCACAAGAACCTCCTAAAGTAAGTTTCAAACCTAGTCTTAGTTTGCTAAGTACAAGAATAATTGATGAGGGAAGAATTGATCAAGTGGGGAAGTTTTATGAAAAATATAGTAAAGTAGACAAATCTGAGATACATGGTATGATAGTCAAACACATGCTGAAGTTCAAGAAGATAGTCTTGGAACTTAAGACTATGATCCCTAATAATGTGTGGAACATCCTAAAATTCCAAAAGAGATAGGGTATTGAAGAAGATCTATGGATAAGGGAAAATATTCTAGATGATACCCTTCCTGTATGTTCTCTAGAGGAGAAGTCTTTATTGTTAGACTTAGCGAAGCCACATCTCAAAACCAAGTCAAGGACTTTGCACATTATGGATAACAACTATGTTCTTGTTTCTAAGGAAACATAGAAGGAATTCAAGAAAGTATTCATGAAAAGGCACATGTATCCAACTACTGTGCCCACAACACAAGTACCCTTAAAGGAAGTCAAGTTGGCAGAGCCCACTAATGCATGAGTGATAGGTCCTCAGGATTCAACACCTTAGTAGAAACACTAACAAAGGCGGATAAGTCTACACCCATGACAGAGTCACTAAAGGATAGCACCATTATCATTGATAATGTAGAGATAGCCATGGCGGCCACTGACACTGAGTTGGACAAGTTTGAAGAGGAATTTGTAAGCACTCAAGAGGTAGAAAACTTATGCAGTAACACTCCTACTCATCAAGAAGAAATATTGATTAAGGATATAACAAATGAGAAAGAAGAATAAAAGATGGAAGAAAAGAAAAATAAGCTGAAAAATAAAAGGAAGAAGAAGAGGTAAAAGGAAGTGAGCAAAAAGATGAAACATCAGTAGAACTAATCAACATGAAATAAGAAGTGATGGATAGCAATCCCATCACTCCCTCAGTAGCATTGTTGTCAAGTTTGACACCTAACACAACTAGTTTGGATTCATGGGGAGAAGAAGACCTGATTAAGTTCAGCGTCCTAGCTATGGAGAAGGCCAAGGAGAAACAAGTGATGAGGAATCCCCTCCTTGTAGAATTAGTGAACATCTTGAACAATTTGTTACCTACAGACAAGAAAGTGTCCAAAGTACACTCAGTTGATGATGTTAGTTCAGTGATTTCATAGTTCAAGGGAAACTTCTCTAGCCTGGAAGAATTTGCATCCTTAGTTGTAGAGGAGAAGTATATGAAGAAAAGGCTCAATGAATTGGTCAACAACTATACACTTGACCTAAGCTCACTAAAGGATGGTCAAACATCCCTGAAGGAGTTTGCAGAAAAGGGAAGAAAGATCATTGTTGAATGTATGAACCAAGACAAGTTGACTAGTGATTTGTACAAGAAGATTCAAGAGGCTGAAGCTATAATAGACAACATAAGAAAATTAGTGGAAGATCCATTAGTTGATGTGAACATGTGAAATAATGTCTACCAAGGTTAGATAGATAAGATTGAGAAGGCATAAAAAGAGATGACCAAGATAAGGGTTAGACAGACTCAGCTAAGGAATGCTCTTGTGCCCTCATTAGACATACTAAATCAGAATATCAAGGAGATTGATGCCACCATGGTGACATATGATCAAGGTCCTAGCACTAATCTAGAGAAGATGGAGAAGCTTCAGTATGCTTTATGTGCCCATCTATAGATTGTAAATTCACTGATCACATTTTGGAAGAAGGAGATCCAAAATCTACAGATTGCATATCTAGATGTACTATCACAGTAAGTTTTTGAAGATTTAGTTTTGACACACATTTTTCATTAATGTCAAAGGGGGAGTATGTATAGAATATGGATGATACATATGTATAGGGAGATATAAGAATTTTTTTTTTGTATTAAGGTTAGTTAGCAACTTGGCCATATTCTTTTATTGCCATCAATGAAAAAGGAGGATATTGTTGGAAAGTTGGCTATACTAGCATATATGAATTTTTATAGTGTTCTTCATTATGGAAAAAAATTCATATAGTAGTTTGGAGTCAGCGCACTTGATGAGAAGATTAGAAATCAGTTAAGTGTTGAAGACTGGACAATGTACAGAGTTCCTGAAGCTTCGAGCATCAACGCACATGCATACGACCGAGTTATGGTATGTGCCCTGGAAGTTAAGTTGGTTAGACTATATTCATGCTTAGTCTATGAGTGCATGATCAGATATATAAGTATGAGAAAGATACAAATAGTTGAAGTTACATAGCCAGTGTGTGCCAGTGAAGAACATAGTAAGTAGCCGACTATTATCATTTTGAGTTGCGGTTATATTCTAATGTTGTAAAGGCTATGCGCCTATTGTAATTAGGTTTCTAACATATATATATGTTTGTTTGTAAACACGCTTGAGTGATTTCAATTGGAAGCATTGTATGTAATAGGTTTAAGGGCCGACCTAGTTGTTTGTTTTGTATGCGCATATAAATATGAGACATGCCCATTGTAATTAGGATGGAAGTTGAGATAGAGTTGTGATAAGAAGAGAAGAACTATGCAAAGAGTCTATAAGATGTATTAGAGCTTTTCAAGAGGTCAAAGCATTAGCACATCAAAGGAACTAATTTGACAAGTAGTGTCACAGTGACAGTTCATCCAGTAGATATAGTGTGTATTTGAGATCAGAAGGTTGTAGCCTTCACCACTTAAGCAGTGAGCTCTAGGATAGTGTGTCCACTCCCCTTACAGGGACTATTGTAAAAGAATCCTAACAGTGTTTGACCCTTGAAAAGGTCTACTGTACTTAATGCATTGTAAACCAATTCCTAATAGGGTTAAGGATCTTCTAACAAGGATCATAAAACACTAGTACAAAATATTAGTGGGTGTCAATTCCCACTGGGGTTTTTACCTATTTGGGTTTCCCCATAACCATATTGGTGTTATGTGTTGATTTCATGTTTCATATTTATGTGGATGTTAATTTCAGTACTTAATCATTTAAGTTCAGTTTAAAGTTTAAGTAAAAAGATAAAATCTAGTGAACACTAATTCACCCCCCCCCTCTCAGTGTTCCCATTCTTAACATAAGGGTCCACCAGAAGAAGTTGATTTTTGGCATGAGCTGAGGGATCCACACCTTTGTCCAGTCTCCCAGATTATTCTCTTCCTTTAGAAGTAGATTGTAAGTAGTCTTGACCAAGAAGGTACTTGCTTGGGTAGGGGCCCAAATGATGAAATCCTGGCCACCAATTCCCAGGATTCTGACATTTCTCAAGATTTCAATGAGTTCATTAGCCAAGTATTGAAGATCTGGTCTGTCTTTGAAAAGATTAGATATATCTTTCCAATTCCCTCTAGCGATGTAGTTGGAAGTTCTGTTGCTAAGGATAGGCCTGAGGTACCATGAGGGGGTTGAATCTACTACCAAGGTTAGGGCAGTTTAGAATCCAATAGTCATTCTAGAATCTAATTGATCTCCCATTTCTAAGCTGCCAGAAAGCACCTTTAGATAGCAAGGTTTTACATTTGCAGAGTTTAGAGCCATTGGGGAGGTCATTATCATGGCACATCATCCCATAGGGGTGTCCTTGAAGGTACTTAGCTTCCATTATCTTAAACCAATCCACTTCCATTTCTATGAGTTTCTAGGCCACTTTTGTGGTTAGGGCTCTATTCATCAAGCCAATTCTCCTTAGGCCCAAACCACCCAGATGTTTTGAGAGACATACAGTATCCCAATTGACCATGGACATCCTCTTTTTCTCTTTACAGCCAGCCCACAAGAAAGTTCTCTAAATTTTTTCTAATCTATCTGCCATGTTGCTTTTGATCTTGAAGAGAGACATAAAGTAGACTGAGATCCCCTGGAGAGTAGAAGCCACCAGTTGAAGTTTACTAGCATTTCTTAGGATCTTCTCTTTCCATCCAACAAGTTTTCTCTGGGTTCTTTCTAGGATGGAGTTCCAAAATTATCAGGAAACCTCTTTAACCATGAGGGGGAGGCCAAGGTAGGTAGAGGGGAGCGAAGCCAACTAAAAGCCCAGAATTTGAAGCACTATGTTTTGTGTCTCCATGGGATTATTGAAGAAGAACATTTGGATTTTCTGGTAGTTAATACATTGTCTAGAAGCCCAGGCATACTTTTACAAAATTTATTTCCACTATCTAGCCTCAATCATCGAAGAATACCCAAAAAGGAAGGTGTCATCCAAAAATTGCTCCAACACAACTTGATGCAGAGTGGAAGCAGGTTTGACACCCTTTATTCTCCTCATGGAGGATAGCATAGTCAGAATCCTACTAAGGACTTCAACCACCATAATAAATAGGCAGGGGGAGAGAGGATCTCCCTGCCTGAGCCCCTTTTCAGGTTGAAAGAAACTACCAATGGTGCCATTGAATAAGATTGAGAAGCTAATAGTTTGAGTACATTCTTGGATAATGTGGACAACCTTCTCATTAAATCCCATCCTAGCAAGGATTTTTAGCAAGAATGACCAATTAACTTTATCATAGGCTTTAGAGATATTGAGTTTGAAGGCCATACCTAGAACATTGCTCATGTCCATGGACTAGATGATTTCGTGAGTGGAGATGGCCGCATCAAGGATCTACCTTCTCAAGAAAAAAACTTTTTGAGTAGTGCTAATAATCTTATCTAGGAGGGGCTTCATTCTGTTGACCAAGATCTTAGTGAGTATCTTGTAGAACATATTGGAAAGGCTGATGGGCTTGAAATCCGGCATAGAGGTGGGGTTGTCATGCTTAGGGACTAGCACAATATAGGTTTTATTATGTTTCCTTAGGAGTCACCTCATTCTAAAGAAATCTCTGGCAGCATAGGCAACATATAGTCCCACAATATCCTAGTATTCCTGAAAGAAAGCCGGGGGGAAGCCATTAGGTCCCGGGGCTTTGTAGGCACCCATAGAAAAAACCGCAGTCTTGACCTCCTCATCGAACACATGTTTCGTGAGCTAGTCATTATCATTGTGAGTAATAGCACTTTGGATGTGGTCCAGAAGTTGATTTTGGGTGTTGACCAGGCACATTTGTCCATCATTCGAATATAATCCCTTAAAATAGTTTGCCACAACTTGATTGATTTTGTCCTTCTCAATAACTTCATTCCCTCCCTCATTCCTAATTGCATTGATGGTGTTTCTTCTTTTGTGGTTGCTAGCAGACTTGTGGAAGAAGGCCTTGTTTCTATCCCCTTTAGCAAGCCACTATATTCTGGATTGTTGCTTCTAGTATATTTCCTCTTTTTTCAGAGTTTCCTACCATATGTGTTTAGCCATTTCTTCTTCCACCTATATCTGGGGTGGCAGATTTGTGGTAGCCAACTGGTCTTGGAGAGACTCTAAGGTCTTTATAAGCTCCTTTTTCTCCTTATGGAAATCACCAAAGTTATGTTTGCTCCAGCCCTTGACCTCTCTTCTGATGATATCTAGCTTTTGAGCAATCCTAAGCATGGTAGTGCCTTTGATGTTAGTGGCCCACTAGGATTTCACTTGGTCTCTAAAATAGGGATGAGAGCACCACATAATTTTGAGCTTGAAGGGAGTCGGGCCAATCATGGGGGAGTCCTGCCAATAAAGGAGGGGGTTATGATCAGAAGTGGTTTTAGGGAGGGAGGACAAGGTGGAGGTTAAACAGAGGTCCCACAAAGAGGTGGCAAGGACACGGTCAAGTTGTACTTGGATGAGATGGGAGCCTTTCTGATTGTTGGTCCAGGTGAAAGGGTTCCCCTTCAGAGCAATGTCCAAGAGGCCAGTGTAGGAGATAAAATTTGCCAGGTCCCCCATACTATCAGAGTAGTCCATTAATACACCGCACTTTTTTGAGGGGTAAAGAGGGGTGTTAAAGTCGCCAACCATCAAGTAATAAGCATAAGTGTCCTAGTCTATCCAATGGGACAAATCATTCCAAAGGGAAACCCTACCAGCTCGAGTATTAGGGGCATATAAATTGAATAGGTGCCACTCGAGCCTTTTTTTCTTGAACGTAACAACAAGGAAGTTCAGGGAGGAGGTGAGAAGTTGGCCAGTGATAGTATTGGGGTTCCAGAGCATAGCAATGCCCCAAGAAGCCCCAGAAGCTTTAGAATAGAGGAACTCAACCCCCAGCCATAGATTGGAACAGAGGGTAGTAAAATTATTGAAAGACATCTTAACTTCTTGGATGAGAAGAATATCCAGCTTATGATAAAAATGTAATGTTTAACAACACTTTGTTTTGAGGGAGTTGTTAAGACCCTTGACATTCCAAGAAAGACAAATCATTTCTTATTTCTAAAGCTTGTTTCTAGGGTTTGCTGCCTACCTACTGCAACATCCCTTGTAGTCCCTCTCGATCTCCCGATGCGGTCTAATGGCCTTCCTCTGGGAGTCTCCATCCCCACATCAGCCTTCTTGGGCTTGGTTTTCTTTTTTTTCATTTTCCATTCCCCGTCATCTTCCCCCACACAACAATCTGCACCTAGTGAGTTGGAAGGGGAAGGGAAGTTCTTTTTCTCCAACTATGGAGGAGGTTTAGTATCAGATTTAGGGGATTTTAGCTCAAGAGCAACCATAATGGCTGGCTGGTCCAACTCAATCTGGCTAATCTTACTCACCTCTGGGGTGGCCACCAGGGGACTCTCCAATGGTTCCTCCATTGGTAGGGGTTTTGGCTCCTCCATAGATAGGGGTTTTGGAGCTTCGAGTTCAGGGTAAGCCACTTCATTCTCTAGAGGGGGGCCTATCTTACCTTCTTCCATCTCTAGGTTTTCCTGCTCTAGGTTTTCCAACGCTTTAGCCACCAAGGGTTGGCTGGTCTTCTTCTTCTCCTCTTCTTTTGTCAAGGGTTGTTCCTCAGCGGTTCCCTTATCCTTATTTCCTTTTTTGGTTCCCACCAAGGAGGCTTTGGAGGTATCACTAGAGTGACCTCTGGTATCACATTTATGGTAGTAGAGAGTGACATTTTCATACACTAGCACTTGAGTCCATCTGCCCAGTTTGGATTTCAAAATAACAAATTTGGGGAGGGTTTTATTCAAGGTGACATTCACACAAAACCTAGCGAACATCAGTTTGCATTTAGAGCAGGTTACCTAGTCTGCAGTGATAAACGTGCCAAAGGAGTCTGCTATCCATCTGAACACTTGTTCATCCCAATATTCAAGCAGAAGACTAGGGAGCCAAACCCAAACAAGGGTCGTTTCAGTTAGTTCTGTTGTTGGGTTGAACCCACATTTCCATTTGGCCAGGGCCAGGAAGTGCTTTCCATAGATCCATGACCCTGACAGAACTAAATCCAGGTCCTCTAGGGTAGTGAACTTGAACAAGAACAACCCACCTAGCATAGCCGAGACAAGGACATATCCCTTAATCTTCCATTGGGTGGAGACCCATTTGTTGACCATTTCAATGGTAGGTCAAAAGTTGAAGAATCAACTCACCAGTGCCAATTGAAAACCTGCTATAGTCCTATTCACCATAGAGTCTGGGAGCAAAAGTTCGATGCCTTCCTCAGTCTGAATGAAATCCACCAGGAGAGCCTCCAAGGATTTTTGGGCTTCACCAACAAGAGCACCTTTCCAGCTGGATTTTTGGGGGGATGAAGGGGCATCGACAGAAGAGGACACCTTATGGGTTCCCACCGTTGACTCTTTTGATGAGTCCAGGACAAAGGTAATCACAGGACCAGCATGGGGTCCAGAAGGTGGGCCTGCTAGGGGGGAAGATTCTCCCCAAGGGGATGTGGGCATGGGAGCCTGCAGTTTAAAAATTGAGCTTGGGTGGGAAGTTGCAGAGCTTGGGCACAACATTTTCTTATTTCTCTACATCAACATTCCTCACATTTTGATAAGATTCTAGATACTTTGGCACAACATTTTGACAAGACTTCTTTTCCCTCAAATGAGATACTTGATTCTTTCAATTTCTTGTACAATAGTGTTTAGGAGATTCTAGATTTTCATCTTCAACAATGCTCGATTTGGTAATGACAACTTACCGTTTTGACATGGATACCTAAGTAGAGTTTAGAGACATCGTTAATTTGAGCTTTCTTCCAAAACATTCCTTTCAGAAATCAGAAGATATCTTGCATATATCTTTGGTTTATTTTCTTCCTAAGGGGAAGAATGTTGTTGGACGATTGTCGACCATCTTTCACATCTAATTTCAAGTATCTACCATTGACTATACATTGTGGAAGGAGATATTGTCTCTTCCTTTTCACTTTCTATGAAAACTTCTCGAGCTGGACATCGCAGCATAGTAGTTGTAATTTACAGTTAGTGTAAATTGTTAGGGGAGAGTTTTCTTCCTACTGAATTTCCCTCTTTCCTCTTTCCATTGCTAGTGTTATTCTTGGAGAAACTATTGTTGTCAATTTTAATTCTATGACTTAAAAAAAATTATTGATGTCAATTTTATTATAAATTAGAAACAAACTTTTTTATATTTTTCCCGATATATTGCATCTTTTCCTCTACCTTTTACTTTGACTAAGATTATATCTTCATAATTTTAAGTTTTGTAAATTAAAATAATGTTTTATCTTATTCATGTTCTACACTTTTTTTCTATACAACTGCAAGTTCTCTTATTTCTTTTCTAAGTAGATGCAGATTACACAATGCCTATTAATAGATAAAATAGATGTAACCAAATTGAAAGTCAAATTAATTAGTCGTGCCAAATAGCTGAATTTTCGATGTCATTGTAATCATCATTAAATTAATGATTTCTGTGTCGGAAGACTAGCTTCCGTACGAGCTGAAAAAATGCAAGTGTACATGTTAAAGATGCATATTGGATTGTACGAATGCAATGTTTTATTGTTTCTGTTTACTTACTTGTGTCTTGATTTATTCCATTCAAGGCAGTAACAATTTTTACCAGTGCAATCTCAATGGAGGTTTATTATTTTTCAATGCAGGCATTTTCGATGCAAATTGTGGACATTTACTGCAGAAGAAGGCGGTATACTGGCTAGCTTGCAAGGGTTTTTTGGACGGGAAATCTTCAAGTACATGGTAGTTGTATTTACCGCTCACGATGAGTTGGAAAGCGATAGCTTGTCATATCGAAATCACCGATCACAGCTACAGGTTAGATTCTGTCTCTATAGAATATCCTTTTATGAATACCGATATTCAGAAGGATCATATAGATGGGAAAATATCCTCGCAATTCACTATTTTGTTGAAATAATATATTCCCTAAAATATAGAAAACATTCTTAAGCTATGCATTGTTTATCCTAATTCCTATCATGATCATTTACCCCTTATTCCTTTTTCCTTTTTTAAAAATTTTTTTCTTTTTTTAAGGTTTTTAGTATATTTCTAAGCTGTGATTTTAAGCTGATGTTTCTATTTATTTTGTAATATTCAAGAAAATATTATATTTTCTATAACGTTTTCTCTTCTAAAAATTTATTCTATTTTTTTTAGTAATTAGATTTCTCTTTCTAAAATGTAAATCATTTAATATTTTAAAAAAAGATTTTTTGTACTTATTTTAGTATATATAATTATAATTTTTTAAATTAATGAAAAAATAATCCTCTTTGTCATCACCTTCTTCTTATTGTTAGATTGTAAAGGCGGATTCACAAAGTTAAGTGAGAGACAACAATTCGATTCATTTATAGAAGATATTCTACAAACAATCAATTCCATTGAACAAATACATTATGGAAAACCTCCACGTGAAGGAGTGGGTGAAAAAGATTATCAATCCCTTCTAGTAAGTATCTCTTGAAGAAATCATGAGTGCTATAAAGCATACAAAAGAATCCACTACTTGCAAATAATTGGTAAGAAACAAATCTAATGGTAAATGCCAAATTCATTCCAATAATTTAGATAATTAGGGAATTAAAATCAAAATAGATTTTATTGAAGGTAACTTTGGTGTCATAATGTTGCAAAAAGATATCTCATCCACACTAGGAACTAAATTAATGAGAAGTTGAACATAGACAGGAAAATATGAATGACATTTTAAAATACCAACAATGTGTTGACATTGTTTTCATCAAGGAGCTAATGAACTACTCTACTGAATACTCAAATCATAAATTTGAGATTCTTACAAAATTAGAAAATCTATAAATAATATGAATGGCAATGATATGGATACACAATATTAGAATTATCATACTCTATTATATGGATATAAATTTGAACTATTTATATATTGAACTATTACAAACTAATATGAATTTATTGGTATATTTCATTATATTTTCTTAAGATACCTACCAAAAGATAAATTTTGAAAATCCAGATAATATAAAAAAGAGTATGCTTATAAACACAAAAGATACTGAAGCAAACAAATAAGTATTGCACAAAGAGATAAAGAAAAAAATTGAAACTAAAATGATAGAGTCTAATGTTTTTAATGTAGCATAGACATGGCATCATAAGGTATTGAAGTTGAAATAAGACAAAATGTAGATGACATGATAATATACCATGTACAAACATCTCAAAGGGAGAAAATTCAATAAGATAATTATTATGGGTAAAAGCACAATCGAGTGTCACCTTTTAGGCTAACTCAAATCACTCGGCCCAGTTAGACTCAGTTGAGTCTAACTGGGCCAAGTACATGTAGGCGCCACATGACACCATGCGGTGTTGAATGACGTCTACGTGGCCCAATAGACTGGCCCAAGTGGTACTTGACCGAGTCTAAATGATATTTTTAATACCAAAAAATATCCCAACCCCCTCATTTGGACACTATTTGGCTATTCATGTCAAGTCAAACCCTAGGGGGACTCGACCAAGTCAGACTTGGCCCAATTAGACTTGGCCCAGTCAGACTTGGCTGAGTCTACCTAGGTGGCATGCCATGTTGGCAGCCAAACCTCCAAAAATAGAAAAAAACTAGAATTTTGCACTTTTGCTATTCCTTTCTATGATCAAAATAGAAAATGTTAAAAAACTAAAAGTACCCTTTTCTAGATATCAGAAGTACGATTCTGGACATATAAATTTTATATTGTTTCAACTACAAAACATTAAACAAATTTTCTAAAAATTACATGTAGGTATATTAAACTTTGCGAAGACGTTAATTCAAAAAATATAGAAAAATGCTAAATCAATTAAAAAAAAAATTAAAATCATATACGACACTAGAGGAGAGAGTCCTCTTCAAGAATATGTAATTTATTTGGTTTTTGGCATAGTTTTGATAGGGGAAAAGTGATGGAAGAAAACAAGTGTTGATTTCAGGTAAGTTCGACTTTGAATACTTATAACAGGTAAACTATACATCGAAAACACTTATTTCTTTTTTTGTGCAGTACCTACAGTAGATGTGCATGTCATCTAAAATATATTCTAAAATTGGAGGGAAAAACAATGTTTTACTTATAATGATTTGATGGGAAGTAAACTCCCTGATTTGTAGTATTTTTCAGGATATGAAAAATAGACCTAAAAAATTAAAAAAATTATAGGGATAAAATTCACCCTATTTTACACATTTTATCAGTTTATCTCATCATCAAATTCTTAACAGAAATGTTAATTTTATACCCTTAAACTTTTTCAATTTTAGTGTTGTTAGCTTCTTCCTTTGTAAAAGGGTGACAACTTATTGTGCTTTTACCCTTACAATTTGCTATATGGAATTATATCAACTCAATGTGTTATAAAAATAATAGCTATGAGCAAGTAATCATGAACTAGTTTAAAACTATCACTAATATGAATACAAATGTTAAATCAAAAGAGAGAAATTCTATTACAACACATCTACCAAAAATTAAAATAATAGAGTTAAGGATTAAATAAATGTTCTAATTCAGTCAATCAGAAAGGCACCAAACCCAACAAGAAAAATAACTTCAAGTCTTAGAGACAGTTTGAAAGGAATTCACAAGCAGTGAATTCAACCACAAACCAAAACAAAGAAACCACCAAAGGAACCAGAAACAAAAAAACAAAAAAACACTAGAAATAGAACCACTAAGAGGAAATTAAAGAGGGGGAAGATTAGTCCCTTTCCAATCTTCATTAAACTCCTTGAGCTTATCTAGAAAAGAAGTCCAATTGGGAGGATGTAAAATAGAATCAAAAGAGATCCCTTCTTTTCCCAAGAGAGTAGTCAACTATAAATTTCCCTCCCACTCCTTCGCTTCACTCTCCTTTCTTCCAAATCAACCTAGAGAGTGTTGAAAGAATAGGCTATCTTCTCCATTGTTTGTTTGCTGAAGGAAACCAAATCTTGTAACTTTTTATTAAGTTGAGATTAATTAGCTTTCACATTATCTAGAGCATTGAGCATTTATTGTTTCTCCTCATTGAAGGGAATGATGACTTTGATTTCATAAATTTTGTCATCCATAATCTCTAATCATCCAATTTTTGTTCCAATTCATTTTCCATCTCCCAAACATTGTCATCCTCTTTGTTGTGGGTCTGATCCCTTGCCTTAGCTTCAACCTCGACAATAGCTTTAAGTCTATTGATCTTTTTCTTTGTAGTATGTAATTTTGATATCAACCACTTGATAATGACCTTCTATATGTTGTTGAAGATACACAATTCATCCATGTTTTCCCTAATCTAACCCAAATCTGAATGCTCAACAAAAGGGGTGGCCTTTATAGAAGTTGAAGGGGAAATATTTTGTGGTCCATCTTGGGATCACCTAGGTACCCCTAAGGGATAGAAACAAGGGACATGGGGTTGTTGGAAAGACTGAAGGATTTAACAATAGTATTCTCAGGGGTCCATTCTGACCTAGTGGACCATGAGGAATAATATAATCTTCAAACACAACCACCATTTTCTCCTTAGTCTACTCAATACAAAGGGCCATATACTTTTCTTTTCTAAGGGGATTAACCTGAGAGACAGGGGAATCTTAAGAGACGGTGAGATATTATTGTTCTTGAGATTATAATATCCACAATCAAACAAGGATCATCACCTACCAAAGGTGTCAAAGCCAAATGAAAATTGTATAAATAGAGGATAATCTATTAATGCATAGTAGGGCCTCACCTACTTTTGGATTTCAAAACTCACTGAGAAAGGGACAAAAAAATCTAAAATGGGAAATTTAACTTAGTAATTTGATGGAAGTAATTAAACCCAAGGAAAACATGAGAATGGAAACATTTGAATATACCCTCGAGGGAGATGAATTTAATAAGAACCATTGCCACATCCTTTCACTCACCTAGTAAATCCTCTTTGTTGAACCCATTCTACAACTAGGGAATACTTTTTCCAAAGTTGAGAAACCTCTTAATATCCTTCTTATAGTGGGCATTTAGGTTTTTGGGTACGGCCTTAGCTTCTATAACCAAACCCATAGATGTTTCTATAGTCTCCAAAGAATCCAAAAATGAAACACCACTAATAAAAACCTTCCCATTGTTACAAGAATAAAAACATTTCTTGGACAACTCCTTAAATCCTTTCATGGCCACAACATACTTGTCCACATGCCCAAGGCCTATAAAATATACAAGAAGATGGAATCATTTTTGAATTCA
Organism: Chamaecyparis obtusa; assembly: GCA_027943335.1. Classification (NCBI taxonomy): domain Eukaryota; kingdom Viridiplantae; phylum Streptophyta; class Pinopsida; order Cupressales; family Cupressaceae; genus Chamaecyparis; species Chamaecyparis obtusa. The sequence continues at coordinate 177,814 of BSBK01003282.1, forward strand.
TTATAAGCATTAGGTTCATTTGAATTATGTTGCACCCCATATTAGTATTGCTAACAAAAAAACATATAAATATGGTGGGAGAGATAAAAGTGAAGATAAAGAGAAAAAATAGGACGTTTATATTAAATCTTGCAACCCAAAGGTAATGATTGTTTCCCATTATATTAATTACTTGGGGAAAATGTAATATTATTTTCAAGAATTGAAAATTTCCTTTAGAATCACCTCACATGCTAAGTGAGGTAAGTCTTGGGTGGCAAACAAAATTTTGATAGATTCCATAAATCCATCACAGCCATCTTATTGGCTCCTCGATTACCTTCCCAAAAAATATGTAGGCATCTAAATGTATCCACCATGTCGAGTAAGGATTTAATTTTTACTATGATATCTCTAGTTTAGCATTCTAAGAAACTAGCACCTATCAAAATCATTATTATATTGAGGGAAAACCCATGAATGATGATCATTTTGTAACCATGACTTACCACCAAGTAAATGCTATGGTAAGATGCTACAACCTCTACAATGTGGGCTATTTAAGACCCCAAATCCACCATGAAGGCTAAAACATTTTTTTCAAACATGTCTCTAATGAGACCACCCCCTTTGAGACCACCCCTTCCCACCTGATTGGGTTACATAAAGGTGAGCTATCAAAATTTAGCTTGACTCATCCAGGGTTAGGAGACCACTTAATATTATTTATAAATCCGAAAGGAGGAAATTTATGTTTACCAAGACAAGGGGAAATGCCACCAATTCTAGCAATTTCTTAGTCTAAAGAGGAGGGTGAAACTTGTGACTGATATCAATAATGTTATTTATATTCTCCTTAATGTTATTGACCATTGAGAAGAAAATAGCCTCTTAACCAGTCACTTTATCCATGAAAATATAATTATTACTTTCTTTCCATTAAGCCCAACCAACATAAAGTAGAGAATGCCACGATAACTCATAAGTAAAAGGATGAGAGGTGGGAGGAGTCCAACTAGAGGAAACATTATGAGGTTTTTAAGACTAGAATCACTTCCTATTAAAAATAGCCATTAATTTCTCTCTCAACTACCATGAGTAATGACAAGCAAAAAAGAGGTGAAAAATAGAATCCACATTATTTTCACATAAAGAGCATATGTTGTCCAACTTTATTCCTGTCTTGTATAAATTTCCCAACATGTAGATTTTTTGTTGACAACTTATCTGCAAAAAAAATGGACTTTAGGCATCACTTTAGAATTCCACACCATGGACCATTTGAAATCTTTAGGCTACTCAAGAGAAAGAAGATTATAATTGGATTTGACAGAGTAAATCTCATTAACATTTAGACTCCAAATACATACATACCTACATACGTACATACATACATGTGTATATCTATATATTTATACTTATCCAATTTCATATTTGAATTTAAGTATTAGATTCATGGATTTTGTCAACATTTCTTGAATGTTTGTTAAGTTCAAAATTTTTGGTGTTTTTAGATGAGAGTCCATTTTGTTTAATGTTTAAAATTTATCTTCATGTTTCTCTTGGAAAAATTCATTAAATATATGACTTATCGATACAAGCTTTAACCTTCTTATCAATTATAATACATAGTTATTGTGCCAAGTTTATTTAGTCTATGTCAAAATTGTAACTTTAAAAATCAATTTGCATATTTCTCTTGGTAATAAGTGTTTCTTGATATATTTATTTTCTATTCCTTTTTGTCATCTTCTATTGTTAGATAATTCATTCTTTAAAATTTACCCTATCTATTCCCATGATATTTATGATGTTTTTTTGGTTGATTCACATTTGTTTGACTAGAGTTTTTATTTTTTTCATCCTTTTGAATGAACTAAATACATTTATTATTGTAATCTTCTATTGAATACACATTTCTCCTCTTTAGATGCTCACACATGATGAGTTACCATCTAATCTACATGTTGTCTTATTCCTAATTCAATCTCTCTCACTATTGTATGTACATTAAATTTAAGAAGTCTTTCTCTATCATTTTTCTCTCAATTATCTCTTCTTCCTTCTTTTTATATATTAGTAATTTGTGCACATCATTGTTATTATATCAATTCACATATAATACATTATAAATAAATAGTTCACATTAAATTATTGCATATCAAAAAAAAAATACTGAGATATGACATGAATATAAAATGTACTAATTTTACAATTTATTTATTTAATACATCTTTATTTATTTATGATAAAGGTATAAATTTGAATCTACACATATAGATATAGTTATAGATATGGATATCGACACACACACACACATACATATATGCATGTGTATACCTATATATGTATATAGATGTGTGTGTACACACACACACACACACATATACATATACATATACATATACATATAGTATTGAAGAGAATTGAGCATCATCTAGATGTTTACAACATGATTATGGTATTAAACCAAATGTCCTTAGACAACAAATAATATATATGATCACATTCTTTAATAAATGATATGTAAATAGTAAGGTAAAAAGAATATAATTTTTTTATATGTTATATTTTACTTTTTTAATCTTAAACCTTTTTAAAAATAAGTCTTAAATTTATTTAGCTAATGAGTTAAGAGCAATTCATTTGCAATTCTTCTCTTATTAGTACTTGCCATAGGCTAACAAGTACTATTGCATCCGTTTTTGGATTTCTTCATTAACTAGTGATTAAATGAACTGTTCTACACCAATGAAAATAAATTCAATTTTATATTTCATTATAAGTTTTTTCATTTGTAAAATATAGATGCAAAATATTTAACTTTATAATATCTAGAAATTAATTTTTGATCATCTCATTGGATGAATGCATTTGAAGTCTTATTACAGGAGTGAACCAATTAAAATTTACCACATTTTTTATTTATTTTGTTGTTTATACTATTAATTTTTACAATATATTATAATTTAAATAACAACCTATGATATTATAATATATATTTATTTTTATTCATATTTTAAATTTTTAAAATTTTAATTTTTATTATATACTAATTATACATTAACAACTATTTATGTAAAAACATTGTAATTTTATTTGCTTATAATTTTTATTTTTTCTTTACAAAATATTAATATTTAAATTAAACTATATTAAATTAATATTTAATATTATTATAATAGTTTTATTTTGAAAAACTTATTAAAATTTAGTTTAAAAGATCAATTTATTTAAATTTATTTATTTATAATAGTTTTAATACAAATTCTTTTATAAAAATTTATTACTTCTATTGTAACTATATAAAACATAATAATTAAAAAATGAATATACTATTATTTCTAGTATAACTTAAAAATTTATAAAAAATTATTTATTTATTATAGTTTCTACTATAATTAAAGGCAAGTACTTAGCCACTACGTGGCACTTGTTGTATGTGCATTTGTTTGTTACATATCTTGTATAATTATTTATTATTTTCATTTGAGACTTCTCAAAATATTGAAAAATATATCTCTTCAAATAAAAATAATGTAATAAAATAAATTTTACATTTTAACATAAAAATCTACTCAAATAATTTGTAATATGAAATAACTAATCTATTAAATTAATAAACAAAAAATTTGATATAAAAAATACCAAACACCATAAGATATCTCTTCGATATTTTTTGATATATATTTTAAATATCTACAGTAGTATTCATCTTTACTTTTAAAGAACCAATTATTATTGAAATAATGATTATATGGTTCAAGTTTACCAATAAATTTAATCTGCACAGCTCTTAAGAAAAAAAGATGCGGAAACTATTCAAATAGCTTTCTGTTATAAACTGATGCTAACGTCTAGAAGCTTCATTCAGGAGGTCCTACGTCGTTGTAACATTGGAATGGTCATATTCAATAATATGGCCACATCGCCAACACAATGGGAAGCACAACGAACTGGATTAATGATGCAAGTAGATAATATAATTCGTAAGAATGGAGGCAAGCCTTTTTCTAATTATCTACTGCGTCAAGCTCAGGTATGTATGAGTCAGTAGATTTGAACATTCGTTCATTGTTTTAATTTCTAGATTGTGCGAATTTAGGTATAAATTGGAATTCAGATCCAACTCATTCACTTTCCTAATTTCTACAGAAAATTCATTTTGTCTTCTTCAACGGCAAAGAATGACGGCAGCATACATCACACAATTTCAGAACCCGGGATCGCTCTGGATTCTTGCTGAAAGGCCAGTACACAACACACATTCTAATGCTCCGTTATCGCTCTGGCCTCATGCTGAAATGCAAAGAATTCATGCAGAACACATTGAACAATTAAATGGCATGGTAAGATTAATCGCTAATCTAAAGTATGAGCTTCGCAATCGCTTATGTGATTAATATATTTGATTGTAGATGTTTATACTATTAGTTCTTAAATAGTAAATAATTGCTTAGCTTTTTCTTTGAATAGATAAGCTGAATACAATTAATAATAGGTATTGGTTATTTGAATATATTACATTATATAGCGGATGAAGATGTGCATTTTCCCATTAAGTTATATTTCGAAATAAGTTTGTATTATTGGTGAACCACAATTATCAACTCTACACTATGATTATAACATTTATGGCAATCGTACTCAGGGAAATTATTTCAAGCGATGAATTTGAACGCTGCTCCCGCTCCTGCCGCGCCTAGGGCTCACGCGGCATCGCCTGATGCTGCTATTGCATCTGCAGCCGTCGCTGCTGCATCTGCTCGTGGTCCCTCCTCGGCTGTTCTGGGAAGGGCAGCGTTGAGGATTGGTGTGCCTCCAACCGCACCTCCAGCCTCACCTAGGGCTCTTCCTGTGCCTGAGGTTGCTTATGACGCTGCCGTTGCTTCTGCAGCCGCCGCCTCTGCCCGCGTTGCTCAGGGTCCTGTGGGGGGTGTGGTGGGTTCCCTGCAGCCTGCTATTGCAGTGCCTCGTAAGGTTCCCCTGCCCTCCTCTCGGCGGCTGGCTCCTGGTCTCAGTAAAGCTGCCCCTCTCCGAGTTTCAAACCATCTCATCATTTCTTTCGATGACGAGGTAGTTAAAGATATTGATGCAGCGTCTTCGGTCTTCGAGGGTCATGGTCTGATCTGCAGGTTCAAGGGCTTTTGGCCGAGCCTCCCGGATCTGCATGTCTGGATTACCCGTTAGTGGGAACCCATTATTTCAGGGACAATTCACATTTTCCCTCTCACGAGGAGTTTCTTCATAGCCATGTTTGAGAATATAGCTGATAGGAAGTTGATTCTTTGTGATCACTTCTTTAGCTGGGACACTTGATTGATGCTCATGACGAAGCCTTGGCACCTAGATTTTGATGCTTCTACAGAGACTTTCTCTAAGGTGTCTACCTGGGTGCGGCTCCCCAACCTCCCTCTTCACTTTTGGGTAGATTCTCTGTTTGAGGCTGTGGGGGAGGCTCTTGGGGCATTTTTGTTGGCTGATGAGGAATCAAATGATATTCGTTTTTCCACATATGCTAGGATTTTGGTTGATTTGGATTCTTCCAAGGGTCTCCCGAAAAAAATAAAGCTACAACATCCTAAAGGATCCTAGATTCAGGCCCTAGATTATGAAGGCCTCCCCTTCAGATGTAAGAGTTGCTTCAAAATTGGTCATTTAGCTAGTCAGTGCGGATTGGAAAAGGTTAAAAAACTTGCTTCTTGGTGGAAGGGAGCCTCTTCCCATCATTACACTATTGCGAAGGCCTTGTTCCTTCGAAGCTTTTCACAGGTTGTTTCATCATCTCAAGAGGCTTCTAAGGCCCCTCTATCCCCAGTTTCAGCCGTTGGCTCTCCCCCAAGTGAAGTTTCCATCCCTAATGTTTCTGCTGTTCGAGCCTCTGTTGGAGGTGAGGCATCTGTGGCTTTGCTAGATCATGCTGGAATGGATACTATAGATTTATCTCTTGATTCTGCTTCTCTGCCTTCCAACAACCCTATTTCGGGACAACTTCTAGTTTCCCCAATTCTTGGCGTCTCGATCCTTGATTCGTCTTCTTGGCAAGATTTGGCTAAGAAAGCAGAAGATGGGTGGACTTCTGTTAAAGGAAAAAAAAGATCTAAACTTCTGCCCTCTTTCGATATGTCCCTTCTCTCTCAGAAGGGGAAGAAATAATCTTTCCCTATGGTCGACAAGAACTCTTTTGGTTGACCGCAGTAAGATTTAGGGCCACTAGTTTTATTTTGTTTTATCTTTCACGCAATGGCTTCTTTTGTTAGGGTTCCAGCTTCCTTTGCTAGTACCATTTCCTTCTCCAGGTTGTGGGTGCCTACTGTAAAAGCCTCACTTTGGTCTTGATCTGTTCCTTCTTTTGTGCTTCTTTGAATATCCTTTTAGACCAAAATGTACAGGGTTTCAGGGCCCCTTCAAAACATGTTTTACTTAATCAAAAACTCTACACTATGATTGAAGCCTTTGATCTTAACAAAATAATATAAGATTGTTTCCTTAACATGCTTGGTTTGACAAACATTATTTAAAAATAGATTTAGAATAAATAAATTAGTAATAGTAAAATATATAGAGTTATAGATGCAGAATTATAAGAAAATTATAGTGACAAAAAATTGCAAGGTAATTTCATTGACAATAATGTCATGTTCAAAAATTCCCTCTTGAGAAAAATGTAACTTCCAATATTTTTTGTTATTTAATTTAATACTTTAACATACTGTACTATACTACTATAATTAATCTTAGTATAGTTCTACACACATAGAGTAACTTAGACTATGTATGACCACCAATCACTCATCATTGACAATGGGCAAGTAGCAAAGTCCTTCAAGCACATCTTAATGGTTCTGTCAAGAATATTTTTCAACTCAATAATCATGATTGATCAAAACATATTAACTCACTCTTTGTTAAATTTTGAGTACTATAAAAGTTACTACTAATGTCATTGTGAAGTTGAACTCACAAGGGAAAGGTGGCCACTAAGCTCCTTTAATATTGGGTTAAGATTTTAGTTAAATACTTTTTGACATTGATAACAAGAATAATATGGTTAAATTTTTATATTAGTTCCATTTAACAATGTTTTTGATTGCAGGGAAAAATAGGTTTTGAACGGGGACCCGAAACCCCTTACAAGCTAAGATAAAAGATTAAACATTGAAGCACACTAAAAATTTTCAAGACTGAAAACCAGTACACAAAAGCCAAAACAAAACAACAACAAAAAAACTTGGAAAAAACCAACGACCAAAGAACAATAGAAAACCAGGCACCTAGCACCAGAGACCAGGGCCCTAAGCAAACTCCTTGCAAGCCTTGTCAGCTTCCTACTTCGCTTCAGTTATCTTCTTCATTGCAGCATTGAATTCTGAGAGTTCCTGGATCCTTTCGTGAATTTTCTTCTTTCTAGATGATCTGGTACATTTTTTGGGGCCTTCATCATCCAGGTTCTCAGTAATATCCTCTAGTTTTTTACTGGAGGATCCAGTATCCAGCTCAACCTTAATGGTCAGGAAACAATCCATTACTGAACCCGTGAATTTGTTGTAGTCTTGCATGTGTTTTTTCATTATATTCTCCATGGTTTCCATTCTAGCTTGTAACACCTACACATGTTTATCTTCTTCTTTAGTACCCTTATCCACCATAGTTTTAGGGCCAGCCTCCAACAGATTCTGCATAGAATCCACATTAGCAGTAATAGAATGGTGCTTAAGGTTTAAGTTTTTAATCTCCTAGAAAACCCATTTGATTAGTCGAAAGGAGTACATGGACGTAGCTTTGGCCATTTGGAGAACCCCGAAGGGAGGATCGATCTTATCATCCATATCTTCCCTCAATAACTGAACGTTTCTTTCCTGCATGTCAACTGTTTTGAGGAAAGGGATAGTCCGAGAACTATCAGGGGCATTTTCAGTCTCCTTAATTGGTAAAGTTGACTTCTTGTCAGGGGGAGTCTTCTCCATCTCCGTCGTATCCTTTTGAGATTCCTGGCCAACATCCATAACCACTTCAAGTTTCGAAGATATAGGCATCCATTTAACAATGTTAGCATCTCACTTTTGACTACTTAATAATAATAACATAATTTTATGTGATATTTTATTATTCATGCCCTACAAGTCTTATGACTATACTCAAACACATACTAAAAGAAAAAGATGTATGACAATCCTAGTGTGATTTATGTCATGCTTTATTATATTGCATATATGTATATATGAAGTAATTTAGCACAATAAATTGTGTGAGCCATGTACCCTTTAATAAGCACCAACTTATTTTTATTTTTATTTTGCTAGTGGCAGGTGTCCTCCTTTCTTTTATGCCTTTTACTTCCAAGTATTTCCACATGTCTCATAGGTGTGTCCTATTTTTGATCCTACCAAGAATACCTATAATGGTGACACTTGACACTTCTCCCTTCATTAGATATTGGCAAGGTTTCCACTTTTTTGTTCATAGGAGATTTGGTACCCTCTCCACATGTTTACTTGACATGATTATTGGGCTCTTAAGAAGGAAAAATTTCTTCCTATCACACACATGTTCCACGTATGCATATCATATTTATTTTAGATGACACCTTCATGTGTATTTTTTCACCATTCTGCATCCTTTTAGTTGGGATCTAATCACCATTTTGATCTTCCATCCTAGTCAACTTATAGTGTTATGAGTTCACTATTAGACATTGTTTCTTGGAGTAGTGGACTCACTAGGTGGTGGAATCTTTTCATTGTACTACATCTTTTAGTTGGATAGAATAATGATCTATTGGAGCAGTTGTAATTGCATTCTCATGCAAGGCAATGGGAGGTTAGAAGGTGTCCGTGCGAAGATATTTATTTTGGGTATAAGTAGATAATGATTTTCTATGGGTATAAGTACGGAGAGATGACCTATTTTAAAATTTTAGATTAATTTTTGAATACTTTCATTAAAACTCTATAATAGGAATATCACTCAATTTTCTCTAATCTTAGTCTAGTATATATCTAGTTCTCAATAGATATTGATATATTGAGTTGTGATTTCAATCTTTTAGTTATACAATAATTAGTTATATAACTTAAATATACATATTTTATGTATCTTTTAATAGAATCAATTGTGTTTCTTGAGTTGAGCTTTTTTAATTATTTTGTTGGTTTAATGAATCATAGGGTCATGTCTATGACTCTTTTTGTAATTTTATAAATATCATAACATTAAGGTATAAAAGATGATGTTTGTAAAGTGTTCAAAAATTTATGTCATGATGCATCACATTAGTTAAATTTATTTTCAATATATCTTTCCTACCTTTTCATCCCCCCTAAAAATAAAAATAATTGAAGATTCGACCTCTAAAATCTATGAAATTATCTAATGGTGCACAATTAGCCTCTCAACCACTAAAATTATCATAAAGGTTGTTACCTTTCTTAAAGTTAATTTATGATCAAATTTTTTTTCTTTGCTACACTTGGTGGGATCTAAGATAATACTCTGACATATCTTGAGGGTGTATGAGTCACATATGTGTTGCATGTGATAGGTAACATACAACTAAGGATTTTTATTACCAACTTTGGTGATTGTAACACTCACTCAAGCCTCTGTAAAAAGTGTGTTGTGACCTCCACCACATCCCCTTATATTTATAGCTCATAGTTTTATCATCTATGATAATGTAAGTTCCTCAAGTTTGAATTGTGATCATGTTTCCACATATTCCTTGAAATCATTACCCAAGTTTACTAGGGTGGACACAAAAAAACTTCCAAAGAATATACAAAATATCTAAAAAATATGCACAATGCACCATATCATAGAGAAAAATGTATCCCTTAGGTTATTAGCACCCTCATTCAATGGGATAGTGCAAGATTTGTGTAAATATCTAATGAAACATTCTATAGGAACCTCTAGGAAGAACTAGACCTATTATTTTTTATCAAGGTCTTAAGATAGGTGACTACTCATCTATGTTTCAACAACTAATCACTATTAGAATGGAACCTTAAGAAATAGTCATGGATTTCAAAAAGTACTCCTAAGATACATTTAGTAGGGAATCCCTATTACTATGTGACCCCTTTCAACTATTGATTTAGTTTTCTATCTTAAGGTGTTCAACTCAGCTATATCCACGACAATTTAGCTACTTGGATGCACTACACTACCATTTCCTTCTGATTTGGTTGTGAGAGCATAGACTAATCTAACTTATGTTGGGAAGCTCCTAACATGACCTCCTATGTTATTTTTTTCATATTTAACTATCATCCCACAAATAGAAGCATGTGGGAGCACCTTTGCAATATCCTAGTCCATGTACATTTACCCAAATACCCAATAAATTGATTTACCTGCCATGTCCTCAATGGTTGATAAATTGAATGATATAAAGAACCTACTATAGAATTTCTCCAATGAGATAATAAATATAAAAGGAAGCAAGCTATAGCCTCAAGAAATTTGAAGAAAAAATATCAAGTCTACTAAGGTATCAAGCCCTCTTATCAGAAAAACCAATATAAAGGAGCTAATATAGGAAACACATCTCAAGCATAATCTTCTATCAAGATTTTCATTGTCCTAAGAACCTTACAAATCATTGTGAAAAATAAAAATAAATAAATGGTAGAAAAGCAAAATTATCTAGTAGAAAATGTTAACACTTAGTGCTTCTCTTGCAATAACGTGGACATATTGATAAATTGTCTAAGAGATAATTTTTTTTTAAATGTGGCATTAAAAAGATCCAAGGAATGATCACTATATATTTTGGAATCTATGCTTAATTCTTACCAAGTATAGATAACTTTAGGATAACCCCTCAAATGTAAGGGATGTCCTTAGAACAAGAAGTAGAAAATATGCTAGATCATGTGTTATTCTCATGGATGGTAGATGAAGATGTGGTATTTTCTAATGTAATATTAACATCAAAAATATTGTAGGCTCAATCTAATTAGAATACCTCCTTGAGGCGAAGATATGCTTGAGAGATCTTATAGTTAAAATTCAATAACCGAAGGTGACCTCTAATAAAAGTATAACTACTCATGAATGTGGTTGTACAACCTTTCCAAAAGATAAAATAATTCTTAGAATACACATAGATAGAGGCAGTCATATGCAAGCCTAAGGAACTAAAAATTTTCTTAGCTAACTTAATGTGGTATGAAATTAATGAAGGTTCCAACCAACATGTCTCTATGGGATATTATAGGAATATTTGAACAAGAATCCTTACTCCATGAAGCTCTTGAAGGACAAGACAAGGTTGCCCAAGAAGAGATTTCTAGTAAATATGAATAGTAAATGGGCAGAGACGTAGTTTATATTATGCTCAAAGATCAACCTGCAACATTCATACATAGAAAGGAAGAAGGAATGTTAGGAGAACTAGGTAATTCTAAATGAATTCTTTTATTCTTCAATTTAATTGTAGGAGAGAATTCACTTCATAGTTAAATATAATAGATTTATATTCTAGTACTACAATAATACCTAAACAAATTTAAAAAGCTCTAAATTTAAAATATTAACCTATAAAAAAATGTGTCATGCTACTAGATTGTAATAGAGTTCAAGCTATAGGTCACATGACAGAGCTACAACAATACCTTGAATGCTTGTCCAAATGTCTTTATTTTCCAAGAAATTATAGTTGCTAATATTTCCCATATTTTTGGTCTCTATCTATTAAGAGATTTTACTACCAAAATAGGAGATTACCTTTCCTTGGATTGGTCACACATGATTATCTAGGGCCAAAGTGGTCCCAAAGTGAAAATATTCATAACCTATGCATGTTAAACATATAGTGGATGATGCTATGATTGATTTTGACCCGACTCATACTTCCATCACATAGGAAGATATTTACACTATAGAGAAGATGAATGTTGGTGTGAAAGAAGAGTTCTAAGGATGAAGTAATACTCAATAAATTCATTGACTCAGATCCTTTTTTGACTACCATGCTATTACTCTAGTTACTTATACCATACATATGACAACATTGTCATTAGATTTGGAGTCCAAATTAAATTGAATGAATAATGCAATTTATTTTAGATCTGATGATTTTCTCAATTTTTGAGAGTCCTATGGCATACATATATCTTATTCATCATCCTATCATCCTTAAGGGAATGCTCAAGTGGAATCAAGTAATAAGGGATTTATGATGACCATTGAAAAATTGAAGGGT
>BSBK01003282.1:195000-257500 GCA_027943335.1 Chamaecyparis obtusa
AGTGAACTCAGTAAACACTAAATTTCCTTCGATAACCATGGAAGCTCGGTTAACACTATTTTTTGCCATACTTTCCTTTGATGCCCAAAAGATTTTGATAGACACTGAAAAACCACCTGCAGACCGACTGAGCTCGGTAGACACACAGAACTACTTAGTGATATGACATTTGCGTGACATCAAAGACAACACACAATTAATCCAACAATCTCCCTCTTTGGCATTGATGGCAACACAACATGTCATAGCACAATGAAATTTCACAGAAAACATAGAATAAGAAACATATCCTTAGCTTCATTCTGATTCCCATCTTCCTGAAACTTCTCTCTCTAATTGAGAACTCTCCCTCTTAACTTCTCAAATTCTCCTACTAAGAAATTTCTTGAAATGATAGCAAACTCTCCCTCTTTGAGAACACATGCCAAAGACAACTCACACACTTTCGGTGAATACCAATGTACCTTAAGTACTAATTCATATGCAATGATTCCTTGGACTATGTTGCATCAACTGATTGATCTTCAACATGTTTTGGTTGATGCATCACTAAAACTTTATTTAGTGAGCTTCGGATAGGGGAATGACCCCTAACTTACCTCTTAGATACAAGAATGCATCCTTAGGTAGTGTCTTGGTGAATATATTTGCAATTTGTTCTTTTGTATGAACATATTCTAATCTGATTTCCTTGTCCTACACCAATTCTTTGACAAAGTGATATTTAATAGCAATGTGCTTGGTTTTGGAATGCATTGTTGGATTCTTTGAAATATTTATTGCACTTGTATTATCATAAAATAGAACAACTGGTTCTTTGATTTCAACCTTCATGCCTTCCAATAACTATTTAAACCAAACAATATTAGAGCAGTTTACTGTTGCAGCAACATATTCTATTTCTGTTGTGGATTGGGATGTGCAATTTTTCTTTTTACTAGTCCAAGATACTAACCTCTTGCCAAGAAATAATGCTCCACCACTTGTACTCTTTCTATCATCAATGTTTCCTACCCAACCAGCATCAGTAAACACTTTTAAGTCCAGATTGCCTCCAAATTTATACCATAAGCCATAATATTCAATACCTTTCAAGTACCTCAAGTTTCTTTTGATTGCCATCATATGATTTTCTCTAGCTTTTGCTGAGAATCTTGCTACTATACCAACTGCTAAGGCAATATCAGGCCTTGTATGCACTACATATTGTAACTTTCCAATTATTGATCTGTATAAGGTCTGATCTACTTCTTTTGAATCATCATCTTTGGTAAGCTTCAGTCCTATACACATGGGTGTACCAACTAGTTTTGAATCTTCCATACCAAACTTCTTAAGTATTTCCTTGATGTATTTAGACAAAGTAATGTAGATACCATTCTTGTTCTACTAAATCTAAAGACCAACAAAGAACTTTATCTGACCAAACATAGACATTTCAAATTCTTTGTTCATTTGTTCTGAAAATTCTTTGCACTGATCATCATTCTTTGTAAACACAGTATCATCCACAAATATTTCTGCCAAAACAATTTTGTTATCTGGTCCTTCTTTGATGTATAAATTACTGTTATCATTAGCTCTTTTGAAATAAATATGAATAAGATAGTTATGTAATCTTTCATACCATGCTCTAGGGGCTTGTTTCAGGCCATACAATGCTTTGTGTAACACGCAGACCATATCCTTTTTGTCTGGATCAATAAAACCTTCAAGTTGCTCAATGTAGACTTCTTCATCAAGAATACCATTGAGAAATGCAGATTTTATATCCATATGATATACCTTAAATCCTTTATGTGCTGCATATGTGAGTAGATTCCTTACACCTTCTATTCTTGCAAAAGGAGAAAAAGTCTCTCCATAATCTATACCTTCTTCTTGAGAATATCCTTTACATACCAATCTTGCTTTGTTTCTTGATACTTGACCATCTTCATTCAACTTATTTCTAAATACCCATTTTGTTCCAATTATATTTTTATCTTTAGTCCTAGGTACAAGAGTCCATGTTTTATTCTTCTCTATTTGTTCTATTTCTTCATTCATAGCCTCAATCCAACTTTCATTTTCCAATGCATCTTTGACATTTCTAGGTTCAAAATTAGCAAGTAAACAAGTACCTTTTAGTTTACTTCTTGTCATAGTACCATCTAATTTGTTTCCAATAATCTGATCTAGTGTATGATGCCTCCTAACATACTTGGCCAATACAGGTTCCTTGCCTCTTGAATGAGTTACATTGTCATCTTCTTGAATTTCATCGTTAGGTTCAGGTTTCTCAGGCTCGGTAGATACTTGCTTGGTAGCTTCAGACTGAGACTCGGTTCCTTGTGACTTGGTATGAACTTCTTCTTCTGACTCAGTTACTGTACTGGGCTCGGTAGATGTAGTTTCCTTATTGAAAGATGTGTCTGGCAATGTATCAGGTTCAATGTAAACAAATCTTTTGTAATCCTCTAGTTCCTTTTTGCTTTCTTCTTCAGTCTTTTCTGCAAACTCATCAACTTTCACATGTGCACTTTCTATGACTTTGTGAGTAGACAAATTCAAACATCTATATGCCTTACTTTTGCAAGAATATCCCAAAAATATTCCTTCATCACTTTTTACATCAAATTTGCCTTTTCTAGATTCTTTCAAGATGTAACATTTACTACCAAATACTTTCAGGTAACTTACATTGGGTTTATAGCCATACCATAACTCATAAGGAGTTTTGAATGTGTCTTTCCTCAACTGTACTCGGTTCAAGGTATGAACTGTAGTGCTGATAGCTTCTTTCCAGTATTTCATAGCAATGTTCTTTTCAATCATTAAAGTCCTTGCATAATCCATGATAGATCTGTTCCTCCTTTCGGCTATTCCATTCTGCTTAGGAGTTCTTGGGGCTGATACCTATCTTTTGATTCCTCTTTCAATGCAAAAATTATTGAATTCATGAGAGATGAATTCACCACCTCTATTTGATCTCAAGCACTTCATTCTTTTCCTTGTTTCCTTTTCTACTCTTTCCAAATAACAGTCATCATTCTAGAGTAATCGTCAACAAAGAGAATAAAGAATTTTTCTTTAGTATAGCTTTCAATTCCAATAGGTCCACATAAATCAATATGCACAATTTCCAAAATATCTCTAGACTGGTAGTTTTTACTTTTAAAGCTTGTCTTTCCCATTTTTCCAATCTGAAAATTCTTGCATAGACCAACATCAGGTTTCTTCAAAGTAGGAATGCCTCTTACTTTCTTGAATTTGCTTATTTTCACCATGTTATCAAAATTTACATGACATAAAATTTTGTGCCATAACCAACTTTCTTCAATTTGAGAAACAAAACATGAGCATTCACCAAGATCAAGATAAAACAGGTTACCTTTGGTTTGTTTGCCTGATCCAATCAGTTTTCCCTTGTCATCCAGCAATCTTGCTTTTCCATTCATGAATTCAACTTTGAATCCAATGTCGATTAGTTGTGCTACACTTAGATGATTATGCTTTAGTCCTTCAACCCAATATGAATTATCACATATAAGTTCTTTGGTTAGTGAAATTCGTCCTCTTCCTTTTATACAACAAGGTTCATTGTTTCCAAACCTTACACTACTACCATCATAGTTTTGAAAATATACAAACTTTGTTTTATCACCAGTCATATGATGTGAACATCCACTATCTATGATCCATGTATCATTTTTTCTTATATGAGAGATAAGTGCCATCTCATCTTCATCATCATTAGATTCATCTTTTACAACAATGAAGACAATTTCTTCTTCACTATCATCAGAATCCTTAGCCAAAAAACATGTTTTCTTACCTTTATCCTTGAATGATTTGAAATTCTTCTTGCCATTGCACTTGTGATGTTTCTTTTCATCCTTTCTTTGCTTGTTTGGGCACCTAGCTGCAATATGACCAATTTCTTCACATGAAAAATAGATTAAGGGAGTTTTACCTTTGTATTTACCTCTACCTCTAGATTATTTCTTTGCAAGTAATGCTTCAATAACTTCAAGATCACTATCAGAACTTTCCTCTGATTCTTCTTCATTTTCTGACTGGATTTTCTTGCCCTTCTTGAGTGAAAGTTTGGCCTCAAATGCTGATTCAATATTTTTAGAAGTTGGAACATAGTTGTCATAGTTATCCAATTCAAAGGCTGTTAATCTTCCAACTAAGGCGTCCAAAGTTATATTGTGATTTTCTTCACATCTTCTATCTTGAATAGTAGATACTCTTATTACATAGATAGGGAGTAATGTTCTAAGAACCTTACTTATAACTATTTCATCATCAATTGTTCCTCCAGAAGCTCTGATTAATTGCACTAACACTTACCTTGATCCTTTCAACATATTTTGCAATGTTTTCATCTTCTCTCATTTTCATCTGATCAAACTGTCCTCTTAGGCTTTCTGCTTTGGCTCTCTTCACATTTTCATCACCACCATTAATTTTCTTCAACTTGTTCCACATTGCATAAGCAACTGTGCAATCTTTGAGTTCATCAAATTCTTCATAGCCAAGACCTGATGTAATGTCTATCATCATGGTGTTATGGTTCTTTTTCTCTGCAATTTCTTCAATAGTTAATTTTCTAGTAGGAACTATATATTCTTGATCAAGATATTTGCATCCTGAATCACCAATGGAAGCTAGATGAAGTCTCATGAGACATTGCCATGCTGAAAAGTTATCTCTGTTAAGCCTTGGAATTTCTCTCTTGTAAGACATCCTGATCTTTAGCTTAGGTCCTTGAAACCCTTTCTGCAAGCACCAAAAGCTCTGATACCAATTGTTGGAAATATAGATGGAGTAACTAAGAGGGGGGGGGGGGGGGGTGAATCAGTTAACCATAAAAATATTACCATAGATCCCTTAGATATCTTATTAAATCATTTGCTGTTGTTACTCGGTAAACATACAAAGAAATGTTGTAACTCGGTTATTGTAGTCAGTATTAATTATAACTGTTCTTAAGCATTCACCAGTGATTAACATGCATGCATAAAGAAAATAACATGAACACAAGAGACACCAGATTTAACGTGGAAACCCAATATGGGAAAAACCACCAATGTAACTAGTTACTATTTTTCACTCTTCTGAAGTGATGCCTTGTTAGGAGCCAACCTAGTAAAAGGTTACAAAACACACTGTTAGGTGTGACCTTGTTAAAGGATTTAATCACCCTTTTAGGAGTGGCCTTGTAAGACATCTTTGAACAATTCAATAGAACTGTCACCTTGTTAGAGGATTTACAAAATGGCTTTTAAACCAACTCAGTTAAGAGATTTAGAAATCACTGCTACAATGGTAAAAAGTAACAATGAAATGACCTAAATAATGATGCAACTGAATTGCTGATTACAGATCTCTGTTCTACTTCACTAGATCCTTCCTGACCAAATAAATCTTTGCTGTGCCTCAAGGATATCTAACCATCCTTCAAAATTCGCACACACCTTTCTTCAAAATGATTTTCATGTTTGCTCACAAACTTCCACACTTGCACACTATTCTTTTTCACACTTTAATTTACCACTTGACCTTCTATATATATACCATTCAGGTTGTCAAGTCAGCACTAATAATCATTAACACTCATTACAACAGTCAGCTGGGATAAACAAACTTTATTTCTCAAATTAATAAAATCCTTTATTGGGCCAACCTTGCTCGGTAAATACTAATCCTGAAAAGATTTCATTTGGTGACTGAGTGAACTCAGTAAACACTGTGAATTCTACAACATCCTTTGGAGACCGAGTGAACTCAGTAAACACTAACTTTCCTTCGATAACCATGGAAGCTTGATTAACACTATTTTCTGCCATACTTTCCTTTGAACCCCAAAAGATTTCGGTAGACACTGAAAAACCACCTGCAGACTGACTGAGCTCGGTAGACACACAAAATTGCTTAATGATATGACATTTGTGTGACATCAAAGACAACACATAATTAATCCAACAATCTCCTTCAAACAATTGTATCCAACACTAAGGTCATGATTATGTGGTTCAATAGATAGAAACATATAACTATTTAAAGGATGAAGAGGAAAAAAAGAGAGATAAAAAAAAGGTATATATGCACAAAGAAAGAAGCGACGACAAAAAGAGTTTGAGGATAGAGACAGTGAAAAAAAGGGATTTGAAAAGATTTAGAGGAAATCACATATAGGTCAAATTTCTAGTTGATTTATTCCTAATAATTTGGTGACAATATTATGAAATCCCTTAACTAGGTAGTTGTTGATCTCGAAGTCATGTTGTCTATTAGTGTCAAATACTTAGTCATTCCTAAGGAAGATTTGGCTAGTCATCACTGCGACCGAAGCATCCTGCTAAAGATGAGCAAGGTATTTGAGTTGTGTAATATCATGTATGCATCAAGCATTAGTTATTACCAAGTAAGTCAGAGGTCACTGAGCACCCCAGTAGTCACTGAGTAATATGAATGACAAGTTGGATAAAATAGTTAGTTCCAAGTGACAGTATATGGAGAACAGTTATGACTGAGCACTTGAGATTTCATATGTCGAGTAAGCCAGTTTTGGTATATGTATTTGGAAGGGCACAAACACTTAGGTAAACTAGTTTGGCCAACTTTGATGCATAATTTAATGATCATTGAGACATTTAAAGAGATAATTATGCATTATGATAGTGATCATTAATCCCTATGCAAGGAATGTAACCAATCAGAAAAAGGGAATGTATAAGAGGAAAAAGTGATGAATCTAGATCATTGATCTTGATTTAGAAGGTTCATCAGTTATCTATTTAAGATGACATCAAGACACTAATAATTATGATCACATTTTTATGCAGAAGAAGCTATGTTTTGGATGACAAAAGCTAAGACCAGGAAGAGTGACCGAGAAGAGCAATGAAGGATAGAATAGAGTTATATCATATTTTTAGATTAGATAAAAATTAGAAAGAGGAGATCCATTATCAACATTTGAAGTACAAACCAAAGGATCAGGTACTGATACATTCTAGCAAAGAGAATCATGGTAAATCTCTTAACATATAGTGGTCCTAATAGACCTTTATAATTCTCCTAACAGAGTGCTTACTTTGTTGTAGGTTTAAATGTTAGAAAGTAAAGTCCACCAAGATAACTAAGAGCGGGGGGGGGGGGGGGGGGTGTGAATCAGTTATCTAATAATCATAACCTTTATCAACTTCAACAAAATTTAACCATGTAAGCAATGCAATTACTAACCATACAAAGATATTCATACACAATGACACAATAACACAAGATATGTTGACTAGGGAACCTCTTGATCAAAGAGTAAACCCCAATGGGAATGATGCCCACAAAAGATGCACTAATATGAATATTCCTTGTGAAAGGATGGATTCTGTTAGGAGTCTTATGAAATACATTTAGTACATATAAATCCCTTTTAGGAGATTTTGAATCCCTGTTAAAAGATTCTAACCCTGTTAAGAGTTATGGAAGACAGAAGGACCCACTACCCAAACAACTTCAGGGTAAGATCACTGAACACACTGTCCAAATAACCCTAATATTATTTAGTAGAATAATATGAAATATGTTACCTCCTCACGATGCCAAATCACACTCACTGCTACACCAGATCTCAATTCCTGATCTCTATACTTCACAAGTCTTCCTTCGCAATTCGCTTTCACAACTTCATAGGCTCTTTTCTTCACCTCATGCTTACATTAACATGCAATCAAACCATGCTCACACTTCTTTTTCATCACAATTAAATACAATAAGGAAAAACATTCCTTCCTTTATACCACACTCAAATAATTACAAATGAGTCGGCATCCAATTACAAAATAAAAGATTCTACATGCTACATAAAAAGTACTAAAAAATGTCACCTGCCACATGCAATAAATCTTCACTCATGTGACCTCGAAGTTTGCACTATGAACCACATCACCATCAATGTGTCTAAAACTTCCCTTTAACTGTGCAAAACTAGATTCCATCCCGATTAGGAGATATCATCCGATTTCCACAAACCGCTATTCAGGAACACTGCCTGAATACTGCTTTTTCCAAAATGCTCATAACTTTCATGAATCAATGAATTATTGTTTGCATTCTTAACCATAGACATATAACATATCAAAGAGTATAACTTCAACATCGCATATCACTAACTATAATATCCCTTGTGCGCTAATCAAAACACTATCTGCTTCTCTGCTAGTCTCCAGAATATCATTGTGTTGACATTAATGACAATCATAGTCATGAATGCAATCAATCATAGTCATGAGTGCAATAACAACTGCTATAGAATGACTGCCAACATCCAGCATTCATTCCTAACAATCTCCCCCATTGGCATTGATGGCAACATAGATGAAAAACATCCAATGTTCCAAAAATCCAATACTGCAACATTGCTACTCTGATGCTCTGAAAATTTCTTCAAGTCTTCTTTATCAATCAAATCTTGCTTCATTTTCCTATTCAACTATTCAGTTCTCTTCAATAGATGGCACAAAGGGTTTTTCATGTACACTTCTCCCCCATTGACATCAATGACAAAAATTTCATCACTATGTCAACAACAACTCAATGTCAAAAGACATTGTTCAGAAAATACATTCACAAGAGTCCTCATGACTCAGCTCAAATACACATGCTCCCCCATAGAGGAAGTAACAACATCCAATCCATAAAAAGATAGGGCTCATATACCAATGGATGGATGCAACCAATTGCATCATTTACTCAAAAGTAGGCTAGGGCATAACACCAAGCATACGTCTCAGATACTCAAATGTATCCTTAGGAAAAGGCTTTGTAAATAAGTCTGCTATCTGCTTCTTTGTGCTTGTGTACTCCAGTCTAACTTCTTTTTCAGAAACTTTCTCTCTTACAACATGATACTTGATCTCTATATGCTTAGTCTTAGAATGCAATACAGGATTCTTAGAAATACTAACTATGCTGGTGTTGTCATAATGTATGACAATAGGCTCAACAAACTTAATTCCAATATCCTTCAGCATCTGCTTCATCCAAATTATCTAATTACAATTGTTTGCTGCTGCTACATATTTTGCTTCTACTGTACTCTGTGAAATACAATTCTACTTCTTGCTCAACCAGGAAACTAATCTTCCTCCAAGAAAAAAGGTTCCACCACTGGTGCTTTTCTTATCATCAACACTACCTCCCCAATCAGCATCTGTATATGCACATAGGGTAAAATCATCATATTTTTCATACCATAATCCATAATCCATTGTGCCTCTTAAATATCTTAGTATCCTCTTTACTGCTGCATAATGTGACTCTTTAGGTTCAGCTTGAAATCTTGCTACTATTCCAACTGAATGTGCTATATCCGGTCTAGTGTGTGTTAAATACTGCAATCCTCCAATCATAGATCTGTATTTCTTCTGTTCAAATGCTGGTGTTTCATCTTTGCTTGATAGTTTGTGTCCTGTAACCATAGTTGTTCCAACTAGTTTACAGTTCTGGGTATGTGCAAGATCACGAGGAGCCAAAAAGTGGCGATGTTAGTTCAAAACTTTGACAATGTAGTTGATGACTTTTTTTTCACCCAAATTTGATAAAATGAAAAGGGTATCTTAAGGAGATCATCAGCTTTCTATCGATATAATTGCTGTCAAATTTTGAATTCGGTAAGTAATTATTAATTATTTTCTAATTGAGCTACCTCTAAAGTGCTGATTTATATACTGATTGAAAAATGACTATAACTTTCAGATGGTGTAACATTTTTGAAATCCAAAAAAATGTGTCACATTCTATGCTTTGCCTACTATAAGGAAAAAAAAAGAAAAAATTAATTTTGTAAAATTTTGAATGAGTTAAGGTGGTCAGACACAGGAGTTTTTTTATTCTGAAAATGTTGTAGAAAAAAATCCATAATTAATTATTTTTTTGGAATAAAATTACAAAAAAATATGTGTCACATTCGAGCATGAGTCTACTACTTATATATAAAATCTTATAATAAAATATTATCATTTAATTATGATTAAGGTGGTCAGACATACACCTACTTCTTATTTTTTTCTTGAAAACTTTGGTACTGCTGCATTGAAATCTATACTTTTCACCAATCATACTAACTTTTTCTCAAAAAAGGCCTAGTATTTTAGAAACTACATTCAATTTTCTATAGATTCTATCTTACAACTTTTTGATATTAGGTTCATAGCTAATTGAAATTTTCACGTCAAGTTGACTAACCCTGATTTGCTGATTTTTCATTGCCACTTAAGGGCATAGTTTGGCCCCTCATGATCTTGCACATACCCTTCTCCATTCCTAATCTTTTCAGCAAATCATTTAAGTACTTTGTCTGACTAAAAAAGATACCATCATTGTTCTGTGTTATCTGTAATCCCAAAAAGTATTTCATCTCACCAATCATGCTCATTTCAAATTCAACTTTCATTTCATTAGAAAATTTGTCACTAGCTTCATCTTCTCCTCCAAAAAAAATATCATCAACAAAAATAACTATAACTAACAATCCATTTTCAATTTCTTTTGTATACGGATTACTATCTATTGTTCCTTTAGTAAATCCCAATTTCAACAAATACTTATCCAATCTAGCATACCAAGTTCTAGGTGGTTGCTTTAGTCCATATAATGCTTTCTTTAGTTTACATACCATATCTCCTTCTTGAGTCAAAGGAAAACCTTCAGGCTGCTCAATGTAGACTTCTTCCAATTCACCATTAAAAAATGCGGACTTCACATCCATCTAATACACTTTGAATTTCTTAAAAGTTGCATAAGCCAAAAACATTCTTATTGCTTCAAGTCTTGATACAGGTGCAAAAGTTTCTTCATAGTCAATTCCTTCTTGCTGTGAGTATCCCTTACATACCAATCTTGCTTTGTTTCTTACTACTTCTCCTTATTCATTCATCTTGTTTCTTAATACCCATTTAGTTCCAATTACATTCTTGTTTTTAGGTCTAGGGACCAATTCCCATGTCTTGTTCTTTTCAATTTGATCTAGTTCTTCCTTCATAGCATTAATCCAATGTTCATCTTCACAAGCTTCATTTGTAGATTTAGGTTCAATTTGAGAAATCAAACATAAATGTACCTTATTTCTAGTCACAACTCCTTTGTCCAAACTTCCAATAACTTGCTCAACAAGATGATGTCTAGATAGATACCTGTTCGGTGTCATACTCATAGATCTTGCTTCAATTGTAGATTCTTCTTTGGATTCATCTCTGGTTTCTTCTCTGGTTTCTTCTGTATAATGATTCTCATTCAAAAATTCACTGTCAGTCTCATAGAATAATTTAGTAGTTTCAATGTTAGGCTGAGGATGAGCTTCTTCATCAGATTCATAATCAAGCCTTCTTTCCTGAATTTTAAACTTCTCATCAACTTTAACATTTGCACTCTCAACAATAGTTTTAGTTCTCTTATTGTAACATCTATATTCTTTGCTCTTCAAAAAATATCCAAGAAAAATTCCTTCATCACTTCTAGGGTCAAACTTTCCAATATCATCATCTCTCTTTATATAACATTTGCTTCCAAAAATTCTAAAATACTTAATTGAGGGTGCATGTCCAAACCATAATTCATAAGGTGTCTTGTCTGTGTCTACTCTGATTTGTACTCTATTCATTGTATATACTATTGTATTCACTGCTTCTCTCCAAAATGTCTTCGCCAAATCATTATCAAACAACATAGCTCTTGCTGCTTCAGATATTGACTTGTTTCTTCTTTCTGCAATACCATTTTGTTCAAGTGTTCTAGGGGCTGAAAACTATCTCTTAATACTATTCACTTCACAAAAGGTGTTAAACTCTCTAGAAGTAAATTCTCCACCTTTATCTGATCTCAAACATTTAATCTTCATTCTAGATTCATTCTCAACTTTATTCTTAATGACCTTAAACTTATCAAATGCTTCAGATTTTTCTTTCAGAAATGCAATCCACATCATTCTTGTAAAATCATCAACAAGAATCATAAAATACCTTTCTCCATAGAATCCTCTAGTCCTAGTAGGACCACTCAAGTCTGTATGAACAATCTCCAACTTTTTTGCCAATGTGAACTTCTTACTAGGAAATGAACTTCTCTTCTGCTTAGCCATCACACATTCTTTGCAAATCATGTTAGTAGGCTTCATAATTTTAGGCAAATCCCTTACTGCAAGTGTAGTACTTACTTTCACAATGTTATCAAATTTTATATGACAAAACATTCTATGCCATAACCAACTGTCATCAATTTTAGTAATCAAGCATGTCATCTCAATAAGATTCAACTGAAATACATTACCTCTAGTTCTAGATCCAGTTCCAATCAGATTTCCATCTTTATCCTTTATCACACAAGTTTTCTCAATAAACCAAACTTGATATCCCTTATCCACTAACTGTCCAATGCTCAAAAGATTATGTTTCAATCCATCAACAAAGTAAACATCATCAGTGTTAGTCTTTCCATCAAGAGTAATAGATCCTATACCTTTAATCAAACAAGGTGCATTGTTACCAACTCTAACAACCCCTCCATCATAATTGTTAAACTTTATGAACTTCTTCATATCACTAGTCATATGATGTGAACAACCACTATCTATAATCCAATCAACTTTCTTTTCAACTTGGGAAATGAAGGATTTTTCTTCCTTAGTATCAGTTTCAGGATTCTCTTCTTTAATTGCTACAAATACTATCTCATCATTATTCTCGGTATCACTTTCACTCAAGGTTCTTTCTATACTAGCTTCAAGATCTTCATCATTAGCACAATAACATTCCTTAGATCTTTTAGGCTTGAAATTATTTCTGTACTTCTTAACTCTCTTAGGACATTTAGATGCAAAATGACCATATTCTTGACAAGTCCAACATTTAAAAATTTTCTTACCATTTGGTTCTCTTTTCACAAGAAAGGCAATACCTTCTTCAATCTTCTTATCTTCTTCATTTCTAGATCTGCTACTACTGGCATAATCTCCACTTACACTGGTACTTCTTGAAAAAGTAGGATGAATACTAAGAGCACTGAATGTTGTCTCCATTCTAGGTAAGTCTCCTGATAACCTCAGGTTCATCTCTACTACTTCCAATCTTCCAATAAGAGTCTCTCTTGTAAAGTTTGTAGTACAAGGTATAACTTGTTCAATCATTTGTGTTGTCTACTTAAATATAGGAGTCAATGTCCTCATAATTTTCCATATCACCTCATTCTCTATCTTTGATCCTCCACAAGATTTTATCCTTGCAACAATTTCTGACATTCTACCAATATAGCTTCTAACAGATTCATCTTCCATCATTCTGATATCCTCAAATGCACATATCCAATTATGTAATCTAGCTCAATTTTCATGTTCATCACCTTCAAAAGTAGAATGTAAAGCTTTCCAAATTTCATTAGATTTCTTAAAACATTTTACCTGATTGTATTCATTCTCTAGAAGTTTTGCCAAAAGTGCTTCTCTTGCAAGTATGTTACACATGAATAGATCTACCTCATCTTTAGAACTTGTTTCAAGACTGTCTTCTTCAATTATAGTCAGGTATCATTCTTTGTAATCAACCAATAGCCTGGTCCTAAACACAATAGATGTGTCTTCATCTTTTCCTTTCAGTTGTCAAAATTTACTCCATCAAACTTAGGGCTTTCTTTCCTGAAATTCACCATGGATCTCCTTAAGCTGTTAAACTTTCCTTTCAAGGACCTGTCGCTCTGATACCAATTGTTAGAAAGTAATGTCCAACAAGATAACTAAGAGGGGGGGGGGGTGAATTAGTTATTTGATAATCATAACCTTTATCAACTTCAACAGCATTTAACCATGTAAGCAATGTAATTACTAACCATACAAAGATATTCATACACAATGACACAATAACACAAGATATGTTGACTAGGGAACCTCTTGATCAAAGAGTAAACCCCACTAGGAATGATGCCCAAAAAAGATGCACTAATATGAATATCCCTTGTGAAAGGATGGACTCTATTAGGAGTCTTATGAAATACATTCAGTACATATAAATCCCTGTTAGGAGATTTTGAATCCCTGTTAAAAGATTCTAACCCTGTTAAGAGTTATGGAAGACAGAAGGACCCACTACCCAAACAGCTTCAGGGTAAGGTCATTGAACACACTATCCAAATAACCTTAATATTATGAACAGTAGAATAATATGAAATATGTTACCTCCTCACTGTGCCAAACCGCACTCACTACTACACCAGATCTCAATTCTAGATCTTTGTACTTCGCAAGTCTTCCTTCACAATTTGCTTTCACAACTTCATAGGCTCTTTTCTTCACCTCATGCTTACATTTGCATGCAATCAAACCATGCTCACACTTCTTTTTCATCACAATTACATAAAATAAGGAAAAACATTCCTTCCTTTATACCACACTCAAATAATTACAAATGAGTCGGCATCCAATTACAAAATAAAAGATTCTACATGCTACATCAAAATTACTCAAAACTATCAGCTTCCACATGCAATAACTCTTCACTCGCGTGACCTCAAAGTTTGTGCTATGAAACACATCACCATAAACATGTCTAAAAATTCTCTTTAACTGTGCAAAACTAGATTCCATCCTGATTAGGAGATATCATCCAATTTCCACAAATCACTACTCAGGAACACTGCCCGAATACTACTTTTACTAAAATGCTCATAACTTTCATGAATCAATGAATTACTATCTATGCTCTTAACCATAGAAATATAACATATCAAAGAGTATAAATTCAACATCGCATATCACCAACTACAATATCCCATGCGCGCTAATCAAAACATTGTCTGCTTCTCTGCTAGTCTCCAAAATATCATTGTGTTGACATTAATGACAATCATAGTCATGAATGCAACAACAACTACTATAGAATGACTGCCAACATCCAGCATTCATTCCTAACATTAAATTCTTTAATCAAAGTAGATTGTATAAGTATGTAAGATCTTAGCAGGGAAGACCCTTCACAGGGTAGATCACCAAAAGTGATCAATTAAATATTTGTAGCCCTAATAGGAACACTTTATTGCTAGAGTAGTGAAGATTTGTGGGTGTCATCCCCACCCTAGTTTTACCATCAAGGGTTTCTGGGTTACCAAATCTTTTGTGTTATGTGTTTTATTTTCATGGATGTGATTAGAAGTTAGATCTATTATAATAGTAAAGTTAATGTTTGTGTCATTCATGATATACTTGTTGAATTTGTTTCAAAAGAGTAAAAGTTTTATAGATCCTGATTCACCCCCCCTCTCAGTATATTATTTTCCCAATAAGACTTCCAACAATTGGCATCAGTGCTTTGTTCTCTTAGAAGAAGTCTAGCCACTCGAGACTTAAGATCTTGTAGATGGAGGCTTATAAGTTGGGAAAGATCATAGAGAATTAGAAGATTGACATCCATCTTGCATTGCACCAGCTTGAGACATCAAGAGAGGAATTGAAGAAATCCTTAAAGAGAAGGAAATAATTGGCAATCCAACTGAATGGTACTCAATATCAAGAATAAGACACTAAAGGTTTATTTGATAATGAAAATTCCAATGAAAGTGATGCAATAATAGTAGATCTATTGGAGAGAAACAACACACTCAATGAAGAAGTCAGAAGTCTAAAGAGAAAACAAGAAATTCAATTAGTAAGACTGTGTGAAGTGATTGAACAAAAAAAGAAAGCTAAGGAAGAAAAGATTATGGTAGAAGAGGATAAGAGACAAATGGCTACTAGACTTGATGAAAGGACGCGTGATGTGCAGAAGCTTACAAATAATAATTTGGACATGGTAAATCAACTGTTACTTGTAAATCAAGAGTTAAATAGGAAAGAGATGGAAATTACAAATCTAATATCAGAGAAAAATCAATTGAAAAATGAGTTAAGATCTGAAAGGGAACTCATTGAGATGATGAAAAAAGCTAATGAAGACATGAGATATTTTGAGGAACTAATGAGATCACCAAGAAGATCCAATGACACCTCTGGACAAAGCCATACCAAGCACCTATCATCTATTGAGGAAGGAGAATCATCAAAGAGTGGAGAATAGAGGATTGTAAATCCAAAGAACAACAAACCTACATGTCATCACTATGGGAAACTAGGACACACAACAAAACTTTTTAGAAGAAAGAATGCTAAGTCTAATACTAAGCCTAAATTCAATGGATATTTCTTTAACTATAAAAAGAATGGACATCAGGCACATGAATGCAAGTTAAAGGCTAGCAATACACCTACTGCACCTATATTTCAAGGAAATTTCTACAATTGGCAAAAGTATGGTCATAAAGCAGAACACTATAGATCCAATGCAAAATCTAATTGGACATATAAGAAGGAAGACAATGCATCTAGGAAAGGTAACACATTCAATTGGGATTATAATACATGGCATAGCTATCACTATTGTGGAGAATATGGTCATATTCCTAAAAATTGTATAAGAACACACTTTAGAGGTAAATCTAAGAGTTGGATAAATGGAAGTTTTCTTTGTTATAGTTTTCAAAGGATTGGTCATTTAAGAAAAGATTGTAGGACTATAGCACCAACACCTAGAAATGAAAAACAAGGTGAAGAGACTATTGATCATGTAAAGTGCTAGATGAATTAGCCATGGAGAAAGAAAGAAGAAGCAAGCAGTAGTGGAACCCAATCCAATGGATTAGGTGATCACACTACTAAATAAAAAAAGAAGGTATCTAAGGTCCAACTATATTTTAAAATGCTATATTTAACACCAGTTCCTAACATTAGATGTGTTAAAGTCCACATCTACATAAGTCAAGATGCATTAGGATATATTTGAGGCATGTAATGAGAAAAGAGTTAATATGCACACTTGGTGCCAAGAATCAATATTAATGTCTATAGTGAATGAGTTTCATGGTATACTCAAGCTCCCATAATGACCAAGCTAATATATTAACTAAGCTAAGTGTGGAAATGTTTTTAATGACCGAGTCATGGTTTTGATTGAGTCATGGAATTAGGGTATGTGTTAACCAAGCTATTATGCTAGGACTGAGACAACTATATTAGACTCACTAGTGTACAAAGCATTTATTGAAGACCTAATTCAACCGTTTGAATCTATATAATGAATTTTATAGTTCATTTTCATTTCACCAAGTGATTAGATAATTTTTAGA
The DNA here is from genome assembly GCA_027943335.1 of Chamaecyparis obtusa. Taxonomy (NCBI): domain Eukaryota; kingdom Viridiplantae; phylum Streptophyta; class Pinopsida; order Cupressales; family Cupressaceae; genus Chamaecyparis; species Chamaecyparis obtusa. The sequence continues at coordinate 212,191 of BSBK01003282.1, forward strand.
GAGATTCAAAGGTGATTGAAAGAACGATTTGTGTGAAGTATGTAAAGATTCAACTCTGTGCCATCGGAAAACTTTGTGAAGAATTGATACTTGACCTGTTATTACCAAGTACTTAGAATCTGTATTACAAACTCTTACTTGAAGAAATGGATGCTAGTTCATTTGTTAAAGTGAGGAAGTAAGGAAATGAGGTAAAGAAGGTTCAATTGGTTAGTAGTGACACTTGTCTACCTCTGAATTTTTGAGCAGTACCTGAGAGTGTGGTGAAGGGAGATCTCTCAAGAGCCTTGTAATCGATCCCACCAAAATTTTTAATGATTCATGATGTAAGGGCAAGCTACATGTGAAAAGTAAGTGAAATTGGAGATTATGGGACGAGGGAGGCATATAATAAATTATGCGATAATGGAGTGTTGAAGGCTGAGAACCAACACATTGATGACAAAGGGTTAGTTCATGCCCTAGACTTCCCTCGTAACTTCAAGATTGAATGGATTAAGATAGTTTTGAGCTGAGTTCATGACGTGTAATTATGGTTGGAGAGTAGGTTAGTAAAAATCACTAAGGAGATCATTGACTAAGTTACTGGAGACCCTATTCTCAACAGGAAGAAGACTATGTGACATTAGAGCAAGGAAGTGATTCAGGAAAACACAATGGCAGTATGGAACAAATGAGGTATGACAATCTCTACAATCACAGATCCTGAGATTGACTTTGCAGTAAGGGTAATTATATGCAAGTTTTACCAATGGAGCAGGATGGATAGTGTTCCTTTTATTATAGTTCACCAAGCATGGAAGTTATTCAAGAAGGATCATACATATAATCTTGCCAAGCTACAATTGACTCAATTGGCAGAGAACTTATCATCAATCAGGAAGGTGAAGAACTTAATGTGTAAGTTTGGATCGCTGATAGTCTATATATTTTTCTATGTTCAAAATAATTTTCCTACCATAAGAGATGTTGTCTAGATTCAAGACTGACCAATCACACAAAAGATAAGTGAAATTATTCAGCAATTAGGAGAAAATTTTGAGTGTAATGGAAAATTGCTTTGTTGAATTCAAGAAGAAAATGAGGAAGAGGAGCAGAATTCCTATTTCCCTAGTTGAGAAATATTATGATGATGTATGTTTCCTTATTGATACTAATTTCAAATATGTACAAGCTATTGTACTGAGGGAAGCATGGTTTAGGCCATTTCCCTATGAGGTAAATATAGATGAAACATTTGCAACAATCATTGCTTTATTAGAAGAAGAAATTGACAAAAATGCTAAGATTTTTGGAAGGTATGAAGAAGCCAAAATGAAGATAACCATGGGCTTGAAATTCGTAACCTTAGAAAGAAAAAGAAATAAGATATTTAAGAACCTTGAGAAAATTTTGGGTCAAGGAGAAGAGAAGGACACACCACTAGAGATCACACAAGGTCATGGTGAGGACCAAATAAGTGATTAAGAAGAAAATGAGGATGAGGAAGTAGATACAGAAAAGAAGGGTAAGGAAATAATGGTTTCCAAGCCCACTATGAAGAAGAAATTAAAGTAGAAGCCTACTCCTCTTGCAACAACAAGACAAATAAAAAGGGAATCTATAACTACAACAGTAATCAAGCCATGAAAGAAAACTATGGGAAATGAGGTTAAAGGGAAAAGCTCTAGGAAAAGAAAGCAAGTACAAACTAAGGTTGAGCTGAGCCACCCTATAAAGAAGTCAAGAAGAAAATTGGTGTTACAAAAGGAAGATGAAGATGAGGAGATGATAGACATAGATGATGTCAACAAATTCAAGGTGGCTATGCATAAGCATTTGACAAATGTGGATGAAAATTTTCAAAATATCAAGAGTACTACAGGTTTGGCTGGTTTCAAATTCATGAAATTTGAAAAGTTAAGTAAAAATGGTAAGGTAAAGATAGAGGATACAATGATAGAAATGTTGGGAACCTTCAAGATGACACCTTTGAAAATTGGGAATCTTATCCCTAAAGAACTATTCAATAAAATTGATGAGAGATGGAAGTTAGCCATTATGACTAAAAGACAAATAAGAGAAGGCATGCACTTTAGCCCAATTGATGCTTGAATTAATACAAAATAAAAGAACAAATATCATAGAACAATATAGGAACAAGTTTGTACCTAGATTGAGAGCATACTCTATATTGAAGAAAAATGTTCAAGAGGTTGTTCAACAAAGTACATTAATCTGGAAGACAATTTTTGGGTTGATAGTTAACAAGAATGCAAACAAAGATGAAGGTGAATCTGGACAAGTAGAGCATGACAATTATAGAAGACATTAATGAACCATAAAATCTTGAGGAGGAAATAAGGAAGAATATAGAGGAGAGTGAACAACAAGATGTTATCACCATTGAGGATGTACCTAAGGATACATAGTTGCATGTCAATGCCTTAATCAAGGAAGAAATCAAGAGTCAAATTATTACAAAGGAAACTTCAAACACACTTTTACCATGCACCAATCAAGTCTTGATCCAAGTTCATGATTATCCAAAGGATAAGGGTTCACCAACTATGGATTTAGTACTTGATAGATCTACCACAATCACAGTTGAGGAAAAAAACACACAAGGTACAAGTGCTGAGGCCAGCCAAAAATAACCATTTCACATTCACCTACTGAGGCTAACCTTGAAATCAATACAAAAGAAATAGATGAGAGTATGAAATATCAAACAGATAAGTCCACAATAGATATCTCAGCACCTCATGTTGAGGTAACAAAGGAGGTTTTTCTTACAAGAACCAAGGAGAGTTGGGAGCCAAAGGAACAAGAGGATATTCAAGCCTTAGTACATTTTCCAAGTAGAAGCATACTAGAGACTAAGAAGAAAAAGTTTCACAAGAAAAAGGAAAAGTCTCCTAGTACACAAGTGACACTAGATGAAGTTATAATGATTCCAAAATGGGACACTAATAACTTGACCTATGAGTAGATGCAAATTTTGTAGTATTTATTCAAAAGAAAGAGAAAACAAGAGGAATTGAGAAGAGAACATCAACAAAAGTAGGTACTACATGAGATCAAGGATATATTTGTTGATGAATTTTAATTACAAGACGCTAATGAGAACACACCTATTTTAGAGTAGTTGGTTCACATTGTTAAAAAGTTGAATAATGATGATATAGAAGCCAATGATAAGTTGATGCCATGGTCTGAAAGGAATTTTGAGACCAAAGTTCTTGAGAAAGTCTCAATATATATTGCAATGAAACAGGTTGAAATTTATGATCTTGTAAATAATTTAGAGGAAGCTGTACAAAATTTTCATTCTTTGTACAAACAAATTTGTGATGTAAAACTCTTTACAAAGAAGAACCAACAACTTATTGAGAAGCTTCAGTTATATTTGAAGTCAAAATGACATTCATTGAGCATGGATACAAGTTCCAGCTCCATTCATTTTACTAGGTTAACTCATGTCCAAAGGAGATTAGCTGAGTTAATGTATAATGATGGTAAAATAAGGGCCAAATTAATCTTTATTCAGACAATGTTGATACCTCATTTGGAGGTCATGCAAAGAGAATTGGAAACAAGAAAGGAATTAGTACAGATAAATCCTCATCTCTATATTGGAGAAAGTTTGGTTGATATATCTTCTCATCTAGAAATAAAAGTACAAGTTTTGGATTCTGTTAGATCCGGTTGGGACAATGCATTGGAAATGATTCTATAGCTCCAAAGACCATTTTTGGACAAGTACTATTTGACCCCAACACCTCAACAACTAAAAGTGACAAAAACAAGGGGGAAATATATGGAGATAAAGGGGGAAATGTGTAAAGGTATGGAATACTATTTTGAATGTAATGTATACTTAATTTTGTAGTCATGAGTATGTTAGAAGTCATGTATATATCATGTATATATAATGAAGTCTTTATGAAGACAGAGTCATAGTCTAAGGGGGAGTACTGGAGTACAAGAATACTATTTTGTTTATGTAATGAAAATTCATGACAAAGTGTTTTTTCCACTAATGTCAAAGGGGGAGATAGTTGATCTCCAAGTCATGTTGTCTATTAGTGTCAAATACTTAGTCATTCCTAAGGTAAAGTTGGTCAGTCATCACTGTGACTGAGCCATCCTACTAAGGTCAAGAAAGGTATTTGACTTGTGTGATATCATGTATGGACCAAGCAGTAGTTACTGCCTAGCAAGTTAGTGGTCTTTGAGCACCCCAGTAGTCACCAAGAAATATGAATGCCAAGTTGGATAGAATAATTAGTGTCGAGTGACAGTATATGGATAACACTTTTGACCGAGCACCAAAGAGTTCATATGTCAAGTAAGCTAGTTTTGGTAAATTGTGGATGATGTGAACCTAACTTGTCAGGAGCATGCTAAGACATTCAAATGTTAGTCATAATAGAGCATACATCAACATATAGAAAAACTATTCACAAGCTACCTTGGAATGAGATAAAACAGGAGCACTTGGGCACCGTTTGATTTTCTCATTTAAGAGGGATGTGGGTGTTCTCTTCAAGGACAATAAAATTTTCCCCAATGTAGATTAGGGAAGATTCAAATAATTTGCAAGACACAAAGACCCCAAAAGTGGCACAAAACTAGGCATAGGGAACCTATTTTTCCCCTAGGGTTCCAAGGATGCAAGTGACGAGATACAAATTTCTAGGCTATGAATGAGATGCAATATTGATGTTAACTGAAAGATAGGTGTGATATGGGATAAATTTTTTTATAAATTCTTTAAATGAACTATGTTAATCCATTATACTAAGTTAGGATGAGTTTAGAAAGCATGAAAACATGAAGTAAACTAGCAATATTAAGATAAGCTATGATATTCTATATGTAAACTAACATTATAAAAATGCTATGAAATGAAGAGTGAATTGGTGTTTTTCTCTTGGAAGGAGGACTAATTATATATTTTGAGGAGAGGCTTGGGATAGGAAGGGTGTTCAAGGTTTAGGATCAAGGTTTGGGGTTTAGGACCAAGGGTTAGGACCTAAGGTCAAAGGGATAAGAATCAAGGGTTGCTCACACATGTGTGAGCAACACTAGGGAAGTGTGCTAGGGAAAAAGGGTGGAACAAGGGAGAGAGGTCTTCATTAAGAGGCTGTAAGAGCCATTAATGATGGTGTAAGGGCTCATTAATGAGTTTTTAAGGCTCATTAAAGAGGGTGTTGACTTGAGTCAAAGGGAGAGGGTTTAGGCTAAGAGGGTTAGGAATCAACCCTTAAGCAGGGTTAGGGAGTGATTAGGGATGAGAGGATAGGTTTAGGTTTTTATAGAAGATATCTAGGGTTTTGGGATTTAAAATAAATAATTAATTTATTTAAATGGGATTTGGTTGAACACTTTATTTATCAAATTAATTTAATAAATAGGAGGGATTAATATTTAAATTAGATTTAAATATTTTTGGGAGTGATTCCTTAATTAAATAAATTTAATTAAGAGGGGAGGGGATAATAAAAATAATAATTAATTAACTAATTAAATAATGATGATGTCATCAAGAATTTTATTAATTAAAATATTTTTAATTAATAACTAGATTTTTAGGTGTCTATAGGTATATGTGTTTGGAATGGCACAAACACTTAGGTAAACTATTTTGGCTGAATTCTATGCATAATTTAATGATCATTGAGTAATTTAAGGAGTTAATTATGTGTTATTATTGTGATCATTAATCCCTATGTAAGGAATGTAACCAATCAGAAAAAGGGAATGTATAAACAATAAAAGTGATGAATCTAGATCGTTGATCTTGATCTAGAAGGTTCATCAGTTATCTATTTAAGGTGATATCAAAACCCTAATAGTTACGATCACATGTGTATGAAAAAGAAGCTATGTTTTGGATGTTAGAAGCTAAGATCAGGCATAGTGACAAAGAAAAGCTGTGAAGGACATAACAAAGTTATATCAAATTTTGAGATCAGATAAGAATTGGAAAGAGGATATCCATTATTAGCATTTGAAGTGCAAACCAAAGGATCAGGTATTGATACATTCTAGAAAAGTGAATCAAGGTAAATCTCTTAATATATTGGTCCTAACATACGTTTGTAAATCTCCTAATAGAGTTCTTACTTTGATGTAATTTTAAATCCTTTAATAAAGGTAGATTGTATAAGTCTGTAAGCTCTTAGCAGGGCAGACCCTTCATAGGGTAGATCACCAGAAGTGATCAAAATTTTGTAGCCCTAATAGGCACACTTTATTGCTATAGTAGTGAATATTTGTGGGTGTCATCCCAACCCCAACTTTACCTTCAAGGGTTTATGGGCTACCAAATATTTTGTGTTATGTGTTTTATTTTCATGGATGTGATTAGCAGTTAGATCTATTACAACATTGAGGTTAATATTTATGTCATTCATGATATACTTGTTAAATTTGTTTCAAAAGAGTAAAAGTTTAATAGATCCTAATTCAACCCCCTTGCAGTATCTTAATTTCCCAATAAGGCTTCCAATAATATCTCTAACAAGAATTTGAAGTTCTATATTTGGAACTTATTGTAAATCCTTTAACAGGGTGAATGTTGCATAGGAAGGATAAAACCTCTAAGTAGAGTAGTCCTGGAAGGACTGTAGGTACACTTAACCATGTATTAGTCACTACTTACCAGGTGAGTCACTCAGAAAAGACACCAAAAATATTTTTGTTATGGGTTGGTAAATAATTCGATGCGTTATTTTTATGTTATTTCAATTAAAACATATCGGTAATATAGAAAAGACTATCGGTAAATAGGGAAATAAATTATGTATACATAAGATTAAAAGTTTGAATTGATAGAAATATTTTGGTATTGATTCATCCCCCCTCTTAGTACCTAATATTTCAAATCAACAATTGGTATGAGAGCTTGGTTCTCTAAGAGGGAAGTTTAATATCTGGAGAGTAGATCTAGGAATATGGGAACTTATAAAAGAGAAAAACAATTGGAAGAATCCCTAGAGGAAGCACTTGCACAAAATTAAAATCTAAAGAAGTTAAGAGCATCATTTGCAAAAATAAAATAAATTATATAATGCCTACAGATAAGTCTAGAAAACCTTGAAGAACTATCAGAAAAGAGTACAAAATCTAAAAAAAGCTAATGCAACAGTTGTTGATCTATTGGAAAAGACCATAAATATGGAAGAAAATTGAAGGAATCACAAAAGGAGCTTGAAAGTCAAGCCGTAAGAATGACTAAAATAATTGAAAGAATGAAGACTGCTAAGGAAGCCAAGGTAAGCCTTGAAGCCAATAAGAGAAACTTGGAAAGATTGATCAAAGATAAAGATGAAATTATTGAGATACTACAAAATGAAAATAATACATTAGGTCAACACTTAAATGACACAAATGAATAAAACAAGTAAATACTTTTTGAGAACAAAAATATGAGAAAATAAGTTGAAACCTTGAAGACCAATCAGAAATTTGAAAAAGAGGTTAATGATAGACTAAGTTTGACCAAATCATGCAAAGAATTGATGAACAGTTCAAAAATAAAAGAAGATCTAGAAACACAACCGGTCTAGGATATATCGGTAATAGAAAATTTTAAATTAATGAATCACCAAAATAAGTAGTAGAAAATCAATCACATAAGTTGAAGGAGCCTATCAAATCATAATGAAATAAACCTAAAAGACCCACTTGTTACATTGTGGAAAGATTCATCACACATCAAATATTTGTAGATGCATATCAGTTAATGTTCCAAGTGGTATACCGTTTAATGGACATTGTTACAGTTGCAATAAGTTTGGACATTGGTAAAGAGAATGTAGATTGAGATCTAACAACATATCATCTGGAGTAAGTTTCTCAAACTAATGTTACACCTACAATTAGTACAGACATAAAACTAGACACTATAGATCAAGAGTTTTACTAACAAAAATACCAGCTAAACAGATAAACATATTGAGGAGAGAAGGAAATATTTTGGTAATGTGTAGTATATGTGGACACTTTGGACATATGATGATGAACTATAGACTGAGGAACTCAAGAGGAAATTATAGACCATGGAGGTCAACTAATATGTTATGTTCCATTCGTCACAAGTATGGACATATCACACAAAATTGCAGATACCTTAAAGACAGTAATGTAGATAACAAAGGAAAAGTGGTATTTAATCTAGAAAAAGAGAGAAATAATATGAAGAAAATGTGGATAAAAAAATAGAGTTATTAAACAAGAAGGAGGCCCTCTAAGCCTAGGGGAGCATGATTCATCATCAAACTAAGAAAGTAAGTTTTTTTTGAGGGACCAATAAGAAATTGTTAAATCTATTTGTCCGTTTATAAGTAAAGAGAGGATGGATCACATGTTAGCATACTATAGATGTAGTGGAACTCATACTGGAAACATCTAATGGAAATCAATTAGTATTAAATACTATTTCTTTATCATTTTGAAGATAGACAATTATCGGTGAACAAATGAAAGGATATTAATAAGTGGAAATTAACCCTATCGGACAAAAGAGTTGACTATCGGTAGAAAAACTACTGTTGGAAATATTTAATTCCTAAATAGCCATTTAAATAATTTTGTGAAATAAATATGTGTTATCACTATTCATTACTTATTTTCTAAAGCAATTGATTGAGTAGCATCTAAGAGTCAAGAGAAATTCATTGAGAAGTATTATTAGCAAGAATCTATCACATAAGCATTTGAGAACATTTTCATGCCCTAGCTAAGCACAATTAGTTGAAATAGAAAAAGATACTAGAGAAGAACTTTCATCTGAGGAATTTTTTGAATATAATGGCAGTACATATTCAAAACCCTTTAGTGGTAATCAGCAATGATTAACCAACACCGGAATTTAAATTGTACCTATTGAAGGTAGCTGAAACGGACAATGTTGGAGCCCTGTCATCATTACCCACAAGAGTAATACATACATAGGATATCAAAAAAATTATTTGCAACAATGTAGAACTGGGAGACAAAGAAATTAACAAAATATATTACCACTGAGTTGAGTGTTGAAGGAAGTCTTAAGGATGAGCATAAGCATCTGGAAACAAAAGGACTGACACATATGGTATTTTTACCTAAGTTCAATGAAGAATGGATCAAATATGTATTGAGTCAAGTGCATGAGGAATTCATATTTTTAGACGAGGATAAGTTAATTAGAATAATGAAAGGCCTAATTCATATGGTCACTGGTTTATCGGTGGAAGGAAAGGAATGCACCCTACGCATGAGCAATATTGTTGAGATGAGGCAAATCATTGGAAAATCTAAGGATGGACGACCTATGAGAGTGGATAAATTAAAAGACCCGGGGACAAAATTTGAAAAAATGATCATTGGTTAAAATTTTTATCAATCCAGCTAACCAAACAACGTGATTGGTAGTGCTATGTATGTATCCTACGAGATAGCTAAGCTGGGAAAAGCTTAAGATTTAGCGGATATATTTCAAACACAAATATTTGTAAATATGAATTGAATGCAAAGGGATAAAAAAAAGCAGTTAAGTATGGATCATTTTTAGTTTTTTTATATTTCTATGTCAAGAATTTCTTCTTGGACATAGGTCATATAAACTTGAAAATAGATAGATCAATAATTTATGAGATGAATGAGTATATTTCATATTTATGAGAAGGATTTAATTAGATAATGTAGGGATAATCTAAAGAATTTCAAATTAAGATGCAAGGATGTTATTGGACACCTCCATTAGTAGTGGAGAAATATAGAGATGCAATTTGTTTTGTGGTAGATACTAACACATACAGGATCCAACCGGTGCAACCAATAACATATTAGGTGTTAGCATTTGGATATGAAGTCACTGCAAATGATATAGTGAGATGTGTTGATCACATCCTAAGCCTCCCTATCGATAGTAAGTCTAAAATTTTTGGAACATATGAGGAAGCATATGAAATAATAACATTGGAAATCGAGAAGCCTAAGATTCATAAGAAGGAGAGAATGCTAAAGAAATTATCAGACAAATGTGGATAAAGTGCAGAAGAAAGAAACATTCATTTGGAAGATGAAGAACAACAAGAAAATTCACTACACCTCTCTTCCACACCTGTCAAGAAGAAGAGGACATCACATAGTGGAACAACCAAAAAGACACCAGCCCTACCTACTATTCAAGAAATTGAAGAGGGCACTGAAGAGGAAACATAACTAAAGACACTGAGTGTTATCAGTAGAAAAGGAAAATAAGTTGCTGAGAAAGAAGAACCTTGGAAAAGGAAAATAATCAGAAAGAAGACCAATCAACCTTTTAGGCAACAATGAATAACAAGGAGTCATGTGAAAGCTCCACTTGCAAAGAAGGAACAAACTGAAGTAGAAGAGGATGATACAAAATTTTAGAAAGAGACAATATCATGGGGAAAGAGATTTGGAAGGAAACAATTTAGGATACAGATACATCCTATAGAGATAGCACATTATATCATTGATACAGGACTAGTTGGCCAAATTAACCCAACTTATTTTGTAGCTCTTTTAGAAGAAGAAAAATAGTTAATTGAGGATACAATTGTTAAATATTTTTACACATACAATAAGTACCCTAGTGACATCAAGGATAATTGATACAAGAGCATCCTGGGTGTAAGAGAAATCTTGCATCACCCAAAAATATTTTTGTTTTCTTTTCAATAAGGGATATCTTGTGTAGAGCTTCTATTTATGGAAAATCACTATTTTTAGTAAGTTGGTCATATGATCTCAGAATGTTTTGATTTCATAGTTGGAGGTTCAACTTAGTCATATCAGCCTACCAGTTGAGTTTCATTGCCCTATCATATGTATTGGTGAAGTTATTGAGGTTTTTGGGTACGAAATATTTTAGGTTAATTTTGAATACCTTAGAGGCTTTGGATCATGATCGACCCCCGGCTGATCGGAGCTTGCACGAGTCAGACACTATAGATCAGGTCCTTCTATTTCTGAAAAGTGGTTTTAATAGAAAAAGAGAGCTATAGTTAGAAAGTTATGGCCTCTGGAAGTTGGGCTATCGAAAAACATATTTTTTAATTCTTTGGAGCTGACCCTATGTAAAAAGAAAAGAAGAGAAAAGAATTCTTAGGATAGTCAGCCTTAAGGGATAATTTTTTGGAACCTTCTCAAGCGGTGGAAATTGCCTATATAAAGAAGGCCCATAGTGTTGTCTAGGGTAGTTTTGGGTAGTAGATCTGGGTAATTATTTGAGGCTTTGTCCTACATAATATTGTAAGGGAAAATGCTCATGTGGCTTTGCATACTGTAATTCTAAAAATTTGTATTCGACATTTATGGAGATAATAAGAAGCCCATTTTCTATTCTTGCAAATTGTTGTTGTTTCTTTGTTTCTATTATGTTTCTGTTATGTGTTTGTGGTATTACGGGGAGCACCCTTCATCAAGTGGTATTAGAGTGGGACTTCCTAAGTGTGTAAACAGATCACCGACTGTGAGGTAGTCTGCACCAGAACTATGGTTTAGGGTTTCAACGAGCAGTGCAAAAATGCCTCCACAAAGGGAATGTGGTGGAAGAGCTGGTGGTGTGACACTTGAGGTTAGAGAGCTCCAGAGACAAGTGCAAGCATTGCAAGAAGAGATTCATAGAGGAATGAATCTTAATGTTAGAGATGAAAGCGAGGATGAACTGGAAGAAGGAAATTTTGATCAAGAAGGAGAAGGCAAAATTATGAACCCAGAGGAAGAAAGGCTTTTTCAGGCCATTTCCAAGATTGGGAAAAGACCTAAGATTGAGTTTCCTACATTTTTCAAGAAATCTTAACCCAGAGGAGTTGATCGACTAGATCAATGAATTAGAAGAATATTTTGAGTATGAAGACATAAAGGATCCTGATCGGGTCAAGTTTGTGAAGGCCAGACTGAAGGGTCATGCGAAGATCTAATAGCAAGATATTCAATTGGAGAGAAATAGAAGAGGAAAGGATAAAATCACTAGATGGAATCAGATGGTGGATAAATTGAAGAGACAACTCATTCTTGTTGATTATGAGCTTGACCTACTAAAGAAAATGCAAAGTTTGAAGCAAGCAGGAAGATCTGTTTAGGAGTATATAGAGGACTTCTATCGAATCCTCATTAGAACAAGCCATGTAGAAGTTGATAAGGAGAAAGTTTCCTATTACCTTAATGGGTTGAGGCTAAGCATTCAAGAGGAGTTGAATTTGGTTTGAATGAATAGTATTGAAGAGGCATACCAATTTCCCCTAAAAGTAGAGGAAACATTGAACAAGAAGTTTGAGAATAGACAAAGTGGAAGAGGTCATGGTGGAAGATCTGGTGGATAGTCATATGGAGGCCAAAATGAAGATCCAAAAAAGAAGGATGAGGCTAGTAGCAGTCAAAATTAGAGAGGAAATCATTTCAATCATTTCCATGATCAGACTAATAGAGATCAAAGAGGAAGAGGAAGAGGATAAGGTTCAGGAAGAGGAGGCTTCCGTGGAACATGTTTTCACTATGGAGAAGAAGGTCATAGGGCATATGAAAGTTCTCAATGCCAAGGAAGGATAGCTAGGAGAACTGAAGGTCAGACTAGAGTTGTGCATGTAGATGCAAATGCCAAATCATCACATTCTAAAGATTCTAAAAGAGGAGAAATGATAATTAACTAAAGATTCCTGCTGAGTGGTGAGAATGAACCTGAGAAAAGGAGGAGCTTGTTCTGTACTAGATGCAAGTGTGAGGGTAAGTGTTGTGATGTGATTATTGATAGTGGAAGCACTAGCAATTTGGTGTTAGAAAAGATGGTCACAAAGTTGAAGCTCAAGAGACAGAAACACCCACATCCATATTGGACCACCTGGGTGCAGGATGACCACAAGGTCATGGTTAGTGAACATTGCCTATTAAAGTACAAAATTAGCGGATACCATGATGAGGTACTATGTGATATCATACCTATGGATGCATGTCATATGTTGTTGGGTAGACCATGATAATTTGACAGGTGTGTTGTACATGATGGTCATGCAAATACCTAAACCCTGATAAAGGATGGAGTGCGACATAAGCTAAAGCCATTGAAGGAGACCGAAGAAAAGGTATGTGGTTGTAATCACCGAAAAGTGGACAGGATAATTCATGTGATTAATCAAAGCAATATCCAAGAAAAATCAAAGCAATTGAATCAAATCAAACATTTGGCCAATCAAAATTAAAATCAAGTCTTAATTCAATATAATTCAAAATCTAAAGCCAAAAGATCAATCAAGAACCTATTAAATCAAGTGAAATTAAATCAATATGCAATTAATCTAATTAATTGTATAGTTTGAATTAAATCAAATTAACCCATTCAAGGGATGCACATGGCTAAAGAAATGAATTAAAATCAATTAATTAAATCATAATTTCTCTCAACAACCAAAGGGGAGGAAAAAGCCTCAACCAATAGGATTTAAGGAAATGCATTCACATGGATCTAACCAAATTCAATCTCAATCACTCAAATTGAAAGAGCATCTTGTCCACTTATCTTGTCTACTTGTTTCAAGCTTTGAGGACACAATATTTAAATTGTCTTCAAAGGGTGGAACCAAAGACTCAACTTAAGATTAATCATGATCAACTCCACCACACCCCCTCTCCTTGCATAACTCTATAAAAGGAAGGCTTAAATCAATCAATTCATATCCACAAATCTGAGAATTGCATCTAACCTCTTGAGAATTATAGCTAGAAAGGAAATTTAGAAGTTAATTTGAGAATTTCTATTTTGAATTAAATTAATTAGCTTATCTTATCACATTTTCTCATTCTAGGACTGCCATTAATGGAGGCTTGCTGAGAGCTTCACATTAACACTCTTAGTTAGATACCCATAGGATGCTTAATTGTTTATTCATTTTCTAAATAGATGCTATATTGTGGTTTATTTAGTTTCTATTTCATTTATTTTTCAATACTAATCCATCTTTCATGTCCTATACCTTGCTAGACATTGGGGAAATTCAATGTGATCTTACTTGAGAATTAGTGATCTCTAAAAATCTGAAAAAGTGAAAATGTTCCTTAGATAATCCAAAAAATAAAATAAAAAAAATCCCTTAAAAATCCAAAAACAACAAAAAATTTCTAAAAATCCAAAAAACATCAAATATCTCTAAAAATCCAAAAGCATAAAAAATCTCTAACATTAAAAACAATAAAAATTCTAAAATTCTAAAAATCTAAAAAATCGTAAAATCATAAATAAACTCTCAAAAGTTGCATTGCCCAGCAAAGCACTATCTTTTCCAAATTAAACTGGGGACACCAATCTAAATTCAATGAGCTTAGCAAAGAAAACATCAATTGGCTCAAATCATCACATCAAAATTGATAAATTGTTACACTTGAACTTCATGACCAATATCACATTTGAAACATCCAAATACTTGATCTAAACAAAAACATTTGACAAATCAAATCAAAATCTAAAAAGCTTAATCAAATAAAAAATCTTCAAAACAAAAAATCAGATCAAAATCTAAAAAGCCTAAACATAACTAAGGATCAAAGGGGATGAATTTTTTGAAATATGGATCTACAAACAAAAGAAAAAATGTTTGAAGTGTTACTAAATTTTTGGAACCATGTCTTTTTAGCAAATCGATGCAGTCTTGGACTAGATGAGCAATGAAGAAGAAAGGATATTTTCTTGATTTCTACTTGAGTGATTGCCATGTTGATTCATAGTAGTATGCGAATCCATCTAATGACATGATCATCAAAGAATTATCAAGGACATTTGTGTATGAAAGGGATCAATTCTTTGATTGTTTACTTAAAATTATTAAAATCCGAGGAAAGAGGTAATCATATCATCATGGCTGCACCAGTGAGAGTTGTACCAATTTGATGTTCCAAAAAGATAGATGATGAAAATAAGCTCCTAATTCTGAATAGTGATAGTTAGCTGCATACATCTTAGATTAAATGCATTTAAGGTATTTTCCTTTCTTAGCTTGAAAATAGATTTGAAAAAGAGAAACAAAAAGGGGGTAGAGTTATCATCATCAAAAGACCAAATAAAGATACATCAAATGATCAATGGTATCATCAATGGTACATCATCAAATTTCTTGAGATCTACATCATCAAATGTCCATCAATGTATAATCAAAGTCCTAATCAACATCATCAATGCTTGAAGTATCTATCATCAAAAATCCTTCTCAATCCAATCATCAAAGGTACATCAATATCAGAAAGATACACCATCAAAAAGGAAATGTCTGATCCATCAAATGATTCATGCTCCATCAAGGAAATCATCAATAATGAATCACATTGATCAACTAGGGGTAACCTAACTCTATCCATCACCTAAATCTATACCTACACCTACACCAATGGATGACCCTTCTCTTCTACCAATCCCTAATTTTACATCATGAGAACATCCAATCAACTTCGTATCATCAAAACATCTAATCATATCATGTATCAAATATCAATTAGTCAAATCATCCAATTGATCATCTAATGTCAATCAAATTATCCTATCATCCATTTTCTCATCTTGAGCACATCAAATCTCCTAACTCTAGATCTCGAGAGCGAAATATAAACCCATCAACTTATCCTATTAGATTGACATCAACATCAACCAAGTGATTTTGACTGACATCAAATGATACCAAACCATCATCAACTTATCTAGAGCATCAAAATCTTATCAATCAAATATTTTCTCATCAAATCCTCTCATGATTGGGGCATTTTTGAATTTCTATATCGGGAAACAAATCAAAATTTCCCAATCTCAACCAAATCATCCAAAATCATTTTGATTCATTTCCCGAGGGGGCATACACTCAATTAATTAGATCATTAACAACACCATCAAATCAGGAGATTGACCATCGAATCAAAGTGCAATCTTTTATCAGGAAAATTTTTGCTAATCAATCGAAAGGGGCATCAAACATCGAAAAGGATCAAATCAGGTATCACATCAATAATATAACATTAGATTGATAATTAGAGCATCAAAATCAATCAAATCGGCCATCAGAACTGCATCAATCCTAACATCAAAACTACATCTTCTATCAGACATCAAGATCAACCATACAAATTAGGACCTTTTATTAGTTAAATTAGGACTTTCATCAAGCTAAATCAAGACATTCTTTTAATTGACACGCTTCACATGTCAACTCAAAGAGGGGCATTTGTAATCACCAAAAAGTGGACAAGATAATTCATGTGATTAATCAAAGAAAAATCAAGGCAAAATCAAAGCAATCAAATTGAATCAAACATTTGGCCAATCAAAATTAAAATCAAGTCTTAATTCAAAATCTAAAGCCAAAAGATCAATCAAGAACCTATTAAATCAAGTGAAATTTATTCAATACGTAATTAATCTAATTAATTGTATAGTTTGAATTAAATCAAATTAACCCATTCAAGGCATGCACATGGCTAAATAAATGAATTAAAATCAATTGATTAAATCCTAATTTCTCTCAACAACCAAAGAGGAGGAAAAATCCTCAACCAATAGGATTTAAGGAAATGCATTCACATGGATCTAACCAAATTCAATCTCAATCACTCAAATTGAAAGAGCATCTTGTCCACTCATCTTGTCTACTTGTCCCAAGCTTTGAGGACACAATATTTAAATTGTCTTCAAAGGGTGGAACCAAAGACTCAACTCAAGATTAATCATGATCAAATCCACCATACCCCCTCTCCTTGCATAAATCTATAAAAGGAAGGCTTACATCAATGAATTCATATCCACAAATCTAAGAATTGCATCTAACCTCTTGAGAATTATAGCTAGAAAGGCAATTTAGAAGTTAATTTGAGCATTTCTATTTGGAATTAAATTAATTAGCTTATCTGATCACATTTTCTCATTCTAGGACTACCATTAATGGAGGCTTGTTGAAAGCTTCACATTAACACTCTTAGTTAGAGATCCATAGGATTCTTAATTGTACATTCATTTGCTAAATAGATTCTATATTGTGGTTTATTTAGTTTCTATTTCATTTATTATTCAATACTAATTCTATGAAGGTACATTTCCTTGTACACAATGGTAATGCAAGAATAACTTTTGTTGATGGAAGAAAATTCCTAGAGGGTATGAGGCATGAGCATGTGTGTTTTGCTTTAATTCTAAAAGTTGGTAAAGAAAAAGTAGAAGATGTACCTGTAAAAGTTGCAGATTTATTGAATGAGTTTCAAGATATTGTATCCGATAATGTTCCTGATGGATTACCACCAGGGAGAAAGATCAGTCATCAGATGGACTTGATTCCAAGAGCCAGTTTGCCAAATAAGGCAGCACATAAATGACACCAGTAAAAAGTGAAGAGTTGAACAGACAAGTACATGAATTGATACAAAAGGGGTTGATTTAGGAGAGCCTAAGTCCATGTGTTGTACCAGTAGTATTAGCATTGAATAAGAATGGAAAATGGAGGATGTGTACAGATTACAGAGCAATAAACAAGATCACAATCAAGTATAGGTCTCCATTGCCACAAATGGATGATATTATGGACTGTTTGAGTGGAGTTGTGTATTTTTCAAAGATAGATCTAAAGAGTGGTTAGTCATGCCTTTTGGGGTAATGAATGCATTGAGCACTTTCATCCAGCTCACGAATGAGGTTCTGAAAGAATTTCTGGGTAAGTTTGTCATTTTTTACCTAGATGATATTTTGATCTTTAGTAAGACATTGGAGGAGCATATGATGCATATTTGTATGGTGTTTGTGAAGTTAAGAGAAGAGAAATTATTGATTAATTTAAAGAAGTGCAGTTTTGTGAAGGAGTTAGTGTATTTGGGATTTGTAGTTTTAGAAGAAGGTTTGAAAATGGACCTAGAGAAAGTGCAGGCTATCCTTGAATGGCTTACTCCAAGGTGTGCTACTGAGGTAAGATATTTTCATGGTTTGGCTAGCTTTTATAGAAATTTTATTAGAAATTTTAGTAGTATTTGTGGACCCTTGACTGAAAGAATGAGAGGGGATAGAAAAGAGTTCAAGTGGACTAATGAGACAGATAATAGTTTTAAACTATTGAAATAAAAAGTTACATAATAACCTGGTTTAGCACTTCCAAATTTTAATAAGGTGTTTCAATTAGACTGTGATGCTAGTGGTACTGCAATAGGAGTTGTTATGAGTCAAGAAGGTAAACCTGTTGCTTATTTCAGTGAGAAGTTAAATGATGCCAAGAGAAAGTATTCTATTTATGAGCAAGAATTTTATGCTATAGTTCAGGAATTACAAAAGTGGAGACACTATCTGCTTCCTAAGGAGTTTGTTTTGTATACTAATCATCAAGCTTTGCAATATTTGAATAGTCAAGGAAAGTTGAATCAAAGACATTTGAAATGGGTTGAGTTTTTGCAGAGTTATACATTTGTTTTGAAACATAGGAGTGGAAAGTTTGACAGGGTTGTAGATCCACTTAGCAGAAGGCAACTATTGCTAACAAAGATACAGATTGAGGTGGTTCGGTTTAAGGAACTCAAGAATTTGTATCCAAAGGATCTTGATTTTGGAGAAGCTTGGAAAGCTTGTACAAAACCTATTACTCTAAACAGAACATAGTGGCTGGATTTCATTATTCAGGATGATATGCTATTTTGAGGGAGTCAATTGTGCATTCCATAAAGTTCTATAAGGGAGAATATCATCAAGGAGAAGCATAACGGAGGATTGGCTAGACATTTTGGTTGTGATAAAATCCTTGCTTTGGTTAGTGAGAATTATTATTAGCCATAGCTGCAACAAGATGTCAAGAAGTTTGTACAGAGTTGCAGAGTATGTTAGATGGTGAAAGGAGTGAAGCAAAATACAAGGTTGTATCAGCCATTACCTGTACCAGAGAAGCCTTGGGAGGATATCAGTATGGACTTTGTTCTTGGTTTACCAAGGACTCAGTGGGGACATGATTCAATTTTTGTGGTGGTTGATAGATTTTCAAAGATGGCACATTTCATTCCCTCAAAGAAGATAAATGATGTTGTTCATGTAGTAGAATTTGTTTTCAGAGAAGTGGTGAGACCACATGGTTTTCCAAAGAGCATAGTTTCAAATTGAGACACTAAGTTTGTTGGATATTTCTGGTGCACATTGTGGAAGAAGTTCAAGACAGATTTGAAGTTCAATTCATCATATCATCCATAGACTGATGGACAGATAGAGGTGGTGAATAAGAGTTTGGGAAATTTGTTAAGATGTTTGGTTAGAGACAAGGCAATAGGATGGGATTTGATTTTACGACAGGGAGAATTTGCATACAATAATTCTGTCAATAGGAGAACTGGTAAATCACCATTCCAGATTGTATATTGAAGTAGTCCAAAAAATGCTTCAGAGTTAAGGAAGATAGATAAAGGAGAGATAAGTAGTGCTGAAGTTGAGGATTTTGCAGAACACTTGAAGAACATCTATGAGGAGGTGAGGAAGCATATTACGAAGATGGATGCACAATATAAAGATAAGGTAGATGAGAAAAGGAGGCATAAGGAATTTTAGGTTTGAGATGAAGTCATGGTTTATTTGCAGAAGGAGCGATTTCCAGCGGGTACATATAACAAGTTGAAAATGAAGAAGTTTGGGCCATGTAAGATACTAAAGAAGCATGATTCAGGAAATGCATATGAGGTAGAATTGCCTACCGAGTTGAATATTTCACCAGTATTTAACATTTTAAATTTGAGAGAGTATCATGAAGGGGGTGTTGAAGATGTGGTCATAGAAGCATAGTGGAGTATTCCAGCAACCAGTTCAGCTACCAAGGAGACTAAGGACATACTGGATAGTTGTGTTGGTAGAAGCACAAGGAAGAGGGCATATGAAGAGTATTTGGTCAAATGGAAAGGATGATCTGTTGAAGATTCATCATGGGTGACAATGGAGGAGGTTAACCATCTTGGTTTTCCTCTACACACCTGAGTCATCACAGGGTCACTTCTCAAATTACCCCCGGTGTTTAATGCAGGAGCATCCTGGGTGTAAGAGTAATCTTGCATCACCCAAAAATATTTCTATTTGCTTTTCAATAAGGGCTATCTTGTGCAAAGCTGCTATTTATGGAAACTTACTATTTTAAGTAAGTTGGTCATATGATCTCAGAATGTTTTGATTTCATAGTTGGAGGTTCATCTTAGTCATATCAGCCTACCAGTTGAGTTTCATTGCCATATCGTATGTATTGGTGAAGTTATTGAGGTTTTTGGGTATGAAATCTTTCAAGTCAATTTTGAAGGCCTTAGAGGCTTTGGATCATGATTGACCCTTGGCTGACTGGAGCTTGCACGAGTCAGGCATTGCAGATCAGGTCCTGTCATTTCTGAAAAGTGGTTTTAATAGAAAAATAGAGCTATGGTTAGAAAGTTATGGCCTACGAAAGTTGGGCTACCTAAAAACATATTTTGTAATTCTTTGGAGCTGACCCTATGTAAAAAGAAAGGAAAAGAAAATAATTCTTAGGATAGCCGGCCTTAAGGGCTAATTTTCTGGAACCTTCTTAGGTGGTGGAAATTGCCTCTATAAAGAAGGCTTGTAGTGTTGTCTAGGGCAGTTTTAGGTAATGATTCGAGGCTTTGTCCTACAGAATATTGTAAGGGAAAATGCCCATGTGGCTTTGCATATTATAATTCTAAAAATTTGTAATTCCACATTTGTGGAGATAATAAGAAGCCCATTTTCTGTTCTTTCAAATTGTTGTTGTTTCTTTGTTTCTGTTATGTGTTTTTCGTATTAAGGAGAACACCCTTCATCAATAATGTACCAAAAGAACTATATGAAATGTTACTAGTAAGATTGAATTTGGCATACCAAAGAGTAGAATAAATCAGAAGAAGGGTATCCAAACAAATTATGCCACATCTACCAAAGAATGATGTAGAGATTTATGTAGAGAAACACAAGAAAGCATTTAGAACAAAGAGAATGACTCCTATGGTACTAGTCAATGAAGAGTCAAAATTGGAGGATACTATTACACAATTATGGAAGGAGATACTAGAAAAAGAGAAATATGAAGCCTATATAGAGGATGGACCATCATAGGTTGATGACTCATTTACTGTCAATGAGTTCATTGGTAATGCACCTAATGCAAGTAATAAGAAAAGTAATAATGATGAGGTGATTAATGAACATATTAACGAGGATTTGGAATAATAGGAAGAACTAATACAAATGACAACAAAAAAAGACACTAAAAGGGTTTACATATCTGTCAACACTACTACTTAGTATAGATAACTAGAAACTGATGGAGAGGCACAAAACATACAAGATTCTATATTGGTACCACAAGCAACAAAATTAACTAAACATATATTTCAAAAACCTGAGGAAGTATTACAGGAGATGAATAAATGAGAAGTGTTAGGAACACAAGAGCATTACCCCATATTAGCTGAACAACAACACTTACCAATCGACCCATCAACTGAGAAGCAACAAGAGGCATAGGATACCAAAAGAAAAGATGAAGATAAAGATGATACCGATAGAAAAGAGAAAATATCCCAAGCACCACCATAGTCAGATAAAATAGAATCAAACAAAGTAAATTACATGGATGAATAGAAGAATAAAGACAAGAAGAACAGATACAAGAAAAATGATGAGGACAAGGTGAAAGATACCAATAAGGAGAAAATGGAATCTAAAGGAAAGAGGAAATGTGAATAATAATAAGAAGAAGATGAGGAGGATCATGAAGCAGACATTGATGACACCCAATTTGAGATACTTAATAACGATCTAAGGAATATGAAGAAAAATAAGGATAAGGAGGAATATGCACGAGTACTACATCTGAAGGCAAAGCTAGATAAAGAAAAAGCTAAAAAGATATGAAGAATTGATGCCAGATGTAAATGTTGATGAAGATGAACCATTGGAGCAACATTTGAAGGTGCACATTGATCAGATCAATGGATATGGGAATGAGTTGGAGTAGCAGCTCGCTCACAAAGAAACAAAGAAAATGGAGAATCAACTTGTATAGAAATTGTTAACAAAGATGGCTATTTTGAAAGTTGAATTATCTAAGGTAATTGAAGTTTTGAAAGAAATTTTGATAAAGAAAAACTCAATGTATAGTAAGTTATGTAATTTTTCTAAATTCACAAAGGAAGCATATAGTAAATTACAAAAGCTCATCAGGAGCTAGAGAAACATATTTGCAACCTACAATCGACAACAAAAGTTTTTGTAGCGCACTCAGCGAAGATGAGAGAGTTAATATCAAAGGAACATGAGTTCACAACTAAGAGAGACATGCTACATATGCAGATTTTGGATCTATAAAGCATAATATCCCCTCATATAGATATTATTCAAAATAATATTTAGGAAGCATAAAAAATTGTACATACCCCTAAACTTAGTTTGGTGGACAACCTAGAGGAGTTAAAATATGATTTAAATGGACATATTTATAGGTCTAGATTCATTGAAGGATTCATGGAACACCATTTTTGCAAAATCCAAGAGATAAGTACAAGTTCATCATAGATAAATTATAGGAACTTTACACCTCAAAAATTGGATATATCATTTGGCAATGATTGCTAAAAAAGGGGGAGAAGTAAAGTAAAAAAAAAAAGAAAAAAAAACTAAAAGAAAAGTAAAGTAAAGGGGAGAAACAAAAAGAAAAGGATAAAATTATCATAGGTGGAGATACTGATAGAGAGATATCGACATAACATTTAGGAGAATCAGAGGAGAAATTTTTTGCCATCAATGCCAAAGGGGGAGATTGTTGGAAATCTCAAGATAAGTTTGATAAGTTTTTTCATTGATGTCAAACTATTAGAGTTATACTATCGACACACTATAGAAGATATTAGATTTAGTTATCAGAAGTTGACATTTATCAGATAAAGGAGTACATGTATTATAGATGATAGAGGAAAATAGAAAAAAAACATTATGGATAAGATCAAGATGAAGGAACCCTAAGATCTAAGGTCATGATTATGTGATTCAATGGATAGAAACATATAAAGATTAAAAGGATCAAGACAAAAAAAAGAGATAGTGGAAAAAGATATATAGGTGTAGAGAAAGAAATGAAGGTGAAAAGAGTTTGAAGACAAAGAGATTGAACATAAGGGTTATGAAAATATTTGGAGGAAATCACAGATAGGTAAAATTTCTTATTGATTTATTCCTAACAATTTAGCGACAATATTGTGAAATCCCTTAACCGAGTAGTCTCTAACCAGACTTAGAAGTTCTATTTTATGAACTTATTGTAAATCCTTTAACAGGATGAATGTTGCATAAGAAGGATAAAATATCTTAGCAGAGTAGTCATACAAAGACTATAGGTACACTTAACCATGTATCAGTCACTTCTTACTAGGTGAGTCATTCAGATAGTGACACTTTGTAGCCTTAATCCACAAACTCTTTTAGCTGTAGTGAAGAGTTGTGGGTACCATCCCCTCTGTAGTTTTTCCCTTTGACCAATAGTTTATGCCACACCTAAAATATTTTTTCTATGGGTGTGCGAATCATTTGATGATTTATTGTTATTTTATTTATGTTATTTCAATTGTGGGCATATCGGTAATACAAAAAACACTATCAAAAAATAGGGAATGGAATTATATATGCTTAAGATTAAAAGTTTTATTTGATACAAATATGTTAGTACTGATTCACCCCCTCTCTCTCAGTACCTAATGTTTCCAATCAATAGAGGCCATCAGCATATCCAAGGTAGTTGACATACAATGTTTGGAGTTTCCCTAATCCAGGATGAGCCTATCGGCACAACTTGTAGTGATAAAATGGATTGAGGAAGTTATAAGAAAGCATTGAGAGGACTTATACTAGTCGACTCATTGGAATAACACATGCCATCATTGAAGGAAATTTTGAGCTATCCTGACACTTGATAAGACTATCAGTATGGATTATACCAATGAGCTCCATCGATAAGACATACACTGGCGGTGAAGGAATTTATCTATCTTGTTGATGGCCGATGAGGGTATCAATAAGATTTACACTGATGGATTCCAAAGAGGGATTTTTTTATCAGTGGGGGCATCACCGATTAATGTAATTTGTGTAACTAATGCCATTAGGGTAGGTGATTTTTAGTTCTAGTGATGACTGATGAACACATCAGCACAACTTATGCCAATTGCATAGAATGAAGAGATCAAAGGGATTGATGTCGATGGGAATATCAATATAACAATATAAAATAGTAGAACAACTATTGAGTTACCTTGATATCTAATAAGGCTATCAAAATAACATATGTTGATGGAAAAGAGAAAGATACAATGGAATGAACTAATGGGTTTTGGGTAAGATGCAGTTGTTAAAATTTTAGGAGTTATTGTATTTCAAAAGCCTTTTTTGAATTTTTTTAGAGATATGACTATATTTATGAGGGGTATTTATGATTATATTTGTGAGGAATGACTTTTGGGCCTCTTTTTTACCTTTTTAAAGTCCTTTGAGGTGTTAAAAATGGCCTAATTGAGTGTATCCAATGTATAATTTATTTCTCATTTGTAATGCAGTTGGATTAGGAAAGCATAAGTATGAGTTGAGGGATTCTTTGAAAAATTTATCTTTCCCTTTTGCTTCTTATTTTTTAAATTTTACTAAGTTCTTGATAGAGGCAGAGTATTTTTGTAACCCATTTCAGAAAGATTATACAAATTTGTAACATGTTTTGGCTATAATTTTTAGCTTGTGTCTTCTCTTTTTATGTGTTTGTGTATCACATATTAATTCCTTTTACAAAAGTATATAGTCTTTGCAGGTTGAAATCTTGTGTTGAATCACTTCTAAACTCTGAGGAAGTTTTTATCCTTGTAGGGACTGCTATTTTAGCCTTTTTATTTTTCTCTATGATCGTACATGCTTATGAGTTGAATACATAGAGTTATGAATGGTCTATTGGAAACTATTTCTTAGGAGACAAAAATTGTGATTCTCAAGGAATTGATTGCAGAACTTTGTGGATAGCACTCATGGTATTTTGAGTTATGATGTGCAAACATAGGTTCATGTTGGATACTGGCTTGAGAGATTATTACGATCATATGGAGTCATGATCATACACATGACATTAGCTATGGTGTGTGTATTGGAAAAGAACTATTTGGAGGCTGACTTGGAACATGTTTCAAGTCATGTGATGTGCGAGCTTAATCAAAAAATCTAAATAATTAATTGATGTAACTATTATGTTGTAATAGTGTAAGAAGTTTCATGCACGCATCTTTGCATGGGTCCATTTTGTATTTTGTAAATAGGATTTATCCTATGAGGGTTGATTTAGATTTAATTATTGTAACTTGTATATAAGGGTTCAAATTCTTTGAAAATAAGTCTGGAACTACACATGCAAGATGAAGAGGTGAATGTGAGATTAAGGATGCATTAGATATTGCTTGAAGAATAGTAGTTGTGCACTTGGGCACAAGGTAGAGCTTACTTGGCAGTAGTTGAAGACTGGAAGTAGTTCCAGAATATAATTATCTCAGACTTGAAGTTACAAGGTTTGGAGAACTTGATGGTGGCTTTAACTCTCAAATGTCTTGATTTGGTTGATGTATTGTACAACCCTAAATAGGATAATTTCCTTTAATAGGGTTAGAGTCCTAGCAGGGTCAATTTCTTAATTGGGATTACATTGTAAAATGATTCTAAAAGAGTTTTTCCTTTAACCAAGATCTTCCTATTGTAATACTCGGCTCCTAATAGGGCCATAACTCTTAACAAGGTTATTATACCTATAGTGCAAATATTTGTGGGTACGATCCCCACTGGGGTTTTTCCCTTAACATGGTTTTCCTTGAGAACAAATCTTGGTGTCTATATGTATGTATATTATTGTTACATTCACTTTCCAGTTCAACATTTTGTTATAAGAAATAAGTTTGAAAATAAATTTTAAATTACTCTATATTGGCATCAACTGATTCAACCCCCCTCTTAGTTGATTGGGACATTGTTATTCTAACAATTGGTATCAGAGCTTTCAGTCCTCAGTCAGGAAGCCTAGAAACTTGAGATAAATATTAGGATGACCTTATACAGAAAAGAGAGTCCCAAGTTTGATGTAGATATTTTTGATACATGGAAGGACAAGATGAAGAATCGTCTGATGTGTATGAGATTAGAATAATGGCTCATTACCTAGAAAGATGTGCCTATCATGAAGGAAGAAGACCTTGAAACACTTACTACTACTAAAGAAGAAAGGAAAAGGTTTGTATGAAATATTGTTGCAAAGGAAGCCTTGGTTAATTCACTATCTAATGGTGAATTCACATAAGTCAGAGATCTAACAAAGGAAAGTGAAATCTAGAAAAGACTAATTGCACTCTATCAAGGAGATGTATACACTAAGCGAGACATTTTTTAAAATTAGAGAATAAAGATGGAGACAATACTAATGAGGGATGATGAAATGATAAGGATGTATGTTCAGAGAAAATCTAAATGTGTGATTAGAATTATAAATAATGGAGGTACTTATACAGAAGATGAGGTCATAGAAAACATTTTGAGATCTATGACTCTTGATTATAAACCCAAAGTTATGGCTTTGTAGGAGACCATAAAATAGTACAAATATTTCACCAGAGAGATGTTAGTAGCCAAGCTAACTAAATTCGAGGCCACATAGCTAAAGGATGCACTTCCTAAGGTGGAAACAACATTTAAAGAAAATGTTCACAGAACTAGATCTGTTGAAGCTAGATCTAGCAGAGTCAACAAGCACAATGAAGATCTTGGAGAATATACTAAAGAAAGGGAAGAGATTCAAAGGCTAGAAAATCAAGTGGATGACAAGATCATGGCCTTGATCACTAGGATAGAAATGGAAGGTAAAGGTAAGTTTGAAGGAAAATTACCCTTGAAATGTTTTAATTGCAATAAGGTTGGTCATTTTTCATCTAGATGTCTAAGTAGAGTACCTAAGCATAGGCCTAAATATGGAAAATAAAAGAATGATAAGGAATGCTACTATGCTAATGATGGATCTGAAGATTTAGATGATGAATTCAATGATGTATTGGGTTTTGTTGCTATCAAAGAAGAGGATCCTATCTATGAATAAAAAGCCTTAGTTTCTCATGTTGATAGGAAAATTGATTGGATAATTGATAGTGGATGTTCACATCATATGGCTGGTGACAAAGATAGATTTATTCATCTAAAGAATTTTGATGGTGGTATGGTAAGATTTGGTGACAATACCCCTAGAATGATTGTTGGTAATGGAACAATTACTCTGGATAGAAAAAATAACATTGACGATGTACTATTTATGGATGGTTTAAAACATAACTTGTTAAGTGTTGGAAAACTTTTGGATAAGCGCTATCATCTAGAATTCAAGAATGGTCATTTCTCTATTAGAGGAGCTAATGGAGAATTGATCACATCTGGTACTAAGACTAGAGGTAATATATTCCAGTTAAACTCTACTAAGGTCTATTTTTTTTTTGCAAAGAATGATGACAGTTGGTTATGACATAAGGTTTTGTCATATAAACTTTGAATACACGGTAAAAGAATCTAACAATAATGATATCAGAGATCTACCTAAAATTATAAAACCAACTAACACTACATGCAGAGAGTGTGTCTTGGGAAAGTAGACAAGAAGCAATTTTGCAAGAAAAGGATACTTAGGAAATGGAAAGTTGGAACTAGTTCATAAAGATCTTTGTGGACCTACACAAACTAGGTCATACTTTGGAGACATGTACTCTATTATATTCACTAATGACTACTCTAGAATGATTTTGGTAGGATTTATTAGAGAAAAATCAGAAGCATTTGAAAATTTCAAGTTTTATAAGGCAAAATTTAAGAATGGGATAGGCTTAAAGATAAAATGTTTTAGATCAAACAAAGGTGGATAATTCACTTCACATGAATTCAATACTTTTTGTGAAGAGAATGGTATTGTGAGGAAGACTTTGGCACCTACGATACCACAACAAAATGGAGTTTTTGAAAGAAGAAACAAGTTCTTGATGCTGCAAGAACCACGTTGATAGAAGGAAAGGTTCCACACAGGCATTAGAGAGAAGAAGTCAATACAACTTTATATAAAATGAGTAGAGTACAAATAAGAGAAGGTACACACAAGACACTATTTGAGCTATGGTATGGTATGTCAGCTACTATTAGTTATTTAAGAATTTTTGGAAGTAAAAGTTACATTAAGAGAGATGAATGCATAGGAAAATTTGACGCTAGAAGTGATGAAGGCTTATTCCTCGGGTACTCTACTAGAAGTAAAGCTTATAGATGCTACAATCTGAGAGCTATGAAACTAATTAAAAGTGCTAATGTGAGAGTATCTATGAAAAATTTCAAGTTAGAGAAAAATATTGTGGCTCTAACCCTTATGTGAATTCTTTTGAAACCATGAGTACAAATCAAGATAATATGTAGAAAATAGAAAGTGAGAATGAAAGGAATAAAGCATCATAGGATGTTTTGGAAATTGACAATGACATAAATGTGGAGTTGAGGGAACAAACCACACCCAAATATATTCTAATAAATCATCCTAAAGATCAGATCATTGGTGACAATAGAAAAGGAACTAGAACAAGATTACAAAATAGAGAAGAGAGGTCACAATCTACAAATGCCATTTTCTTGATCTCACAAGAAAAACCACACTCCAAAGATGAGGCATTCAGATATGAATCATGGATCAAATCCATGAAGGAGGAACTTAATTAGATTTAGAAGAACAAAACTTGGGAATTGGTTCCAAGACCTAAAGCCAAAAATGTGATTGGAACAAAGTGGGTATACAAAAGTTAAAGATGAATGAAGAAATAATTTTTGTTAGAAACAAAGCAAGATTAGTATGTAAAGGGTATTCACAACAAGAGGGAATTGAATTTTTAGAAAATTTTGCATCTGTTTCTAGAATCGAGGTAGCTAGATTATTCCTAGCTTATGCTACTCATAAGGATTTCAAGGTATATCAGATGGATTGAAATCAACTTTTCTTAATGGAGACTTGGAAGATGATGTATACATTGAACAACTTGATGTATTTCTTTTGTTAGAGAATGAAGATCTAGTTTGTAGATTGAAGAAGGATCTTTATGGGTTAAAACAAGCACCAAGAGTTTGGTATGCAAGATTGGAAAAGTATCTAATTCATTTGGGATTCAAGAAAGGCAATGCTGACAATAATTTATACCTAAGAATCACTGAAGAAGGTATCTTGATTGTTGAAGTTTTTTTTGATAATATTATCTTTAGTGGAAATGATTAAATGAGCAACAAGTTTGCATATGAGATAAAAAGTGAATTTGAAATGTCTATGATTGGGGAGATGAAATTTTTCCTTGGATTGTATACCAATCAAAGTAGAGAAAGGATATTCATATCTCAGACCAAATATCTTAAAGAACTATTGAAATTTTTTGGAATGGATGACTGAGAACCTGTTGGAACCCCTATGGTAACTAGAACCAAGTTATCTTTGGAAGATGAACCAAAGAGGGTACCTCTGACAAGGTATAGATCAATGATTGGAGTTCTTTAACATCTAACACATACTAGACCTGATATTTCTAATGCTATCAAAATTGTTGCAAGATTTCAAGAAGATCCTAAAGAATCTCATCTTATGGTAGTAAAAAGGATATTCAGATATCTAAAGGGTATAGTTGAGTTTGGTCTATGGTATGATATATCAAATGACTTTACATTTCATGATTTTACTGATGCTGATTGGGCATGGAATGTAGATGACGAAAAGAGTACTAGTGGAGGAGCATTCTTCCTAGGTAAAAGGTTGATTTCTTGGCTTATCAAGAAGCATGACTCCATTTCTCAATCAACAAAAAAATTTGAGTATGTTGTAGTAGCAATCAATTGTAAATAGATTATATGGATGATGCATATGCTGAAATATATTAGAGTATGTCTTTAAAGTTCAATCACTATCCATTGTGACAATACTAGCATGGTAAATATGTCAAAGAACCATGTTATGCATTCTAAGAAAAAACATATAGAAATAAAGTATCACTTCTTGAGAGATAAGGTAGCAGAGAAAGAAGTGAAGTTAGAATATGTAAACACAAAGGATAAAATAGTAGTTCTTTTTACAAAACCTCTCCCAAAGGACACATTTGAGTATTTGAGAGGTATTCTAGGGGTCATGCTCAACCTACTCTTGATTAATTCATATAGGAATTGCATTAGTCCATAAATATTAGAGCACTATTTCATTTGCTAGACTGAATGCTTGATGCTTCTCCTATGGGGAGTATATGTATTTGAGTTGAGTTACTAAGAACTCTTGGAAACACGATAACACCTTTGACATTGGTGTCAATGGGGGAGAGGATGAAACATGAAAAATGTTAGAATAACTGAGAGGGGGGTGAATTAGTTATCTAGTGTCCCAAAATCAAAATGTATGATTGAAATCAAATTCTTTAATTTCTGCTACTCAGTAAACATAAAATACTTTTACTGTCTGTGCTTTTACTGATTATTAGTCTAAAACTTATAACAATTACCAATCAAATTTAATATGTAACATGCAAAGTATGATAACAAACAAATATCACAATCAACACATAACACAAGAGATTTAATGTGGAAACCTTGTAAAGGGAAAAACCACCTGGGATCGGCAACCCAAAATATTCACTCTTCTAAAGTGAGGTTAGTGAAGACCCAACCTTGTTAAAGGTTTAAAAGCACACTGTTAGGTGTAACCTTGTTAGAGGATTTTAGACTAGAAGTTATCATCCAACCAGCATTCACTATGGGGTTGACAGAATAACAATGTTCATTCTATGAATGATACATCATAAGACTTTCTTAGTCCACTCGGTTAAGAGATTTTGATTGTGTACAATGGTTAAATATGTAACAGTGGATGATCTACCTTAATACAACTTCAATTGAAAATTACAGATCAATATTTAGCTCATACAAATCTTTCTGATCAATAGTACACTTTAGATTCAATAATGTATCAACTTACTGTCCGTCGGTAATTACTCTTTGTACCTCAGTAATTGTTCTGCAACTTGGTTCTTACTAACCAGTATAATCAAAATGAATGAAAAACTTGTTCACATGATAATCCTGCAGTATCTTCTTCTTCTAGCATTCATTTCATAATGAAATTTCTAGTCTCTTACATAGATGAGTAAATCATTTTCCTTTTTGTCCATCAAATTTTTCTGCTTAATCACATTCATTGATTTTGTTGCTTTAAACTTCCTTGGTTGATGTGTCAATAACACGTTTCAATCTATACCATTAGCTCTTCCTTTAATTATGTTAGCCATCGATCTTCATAACAAACATTATCTGTTACCATAGAAATCGAGGTACTTTATAGCTCATCAATCTTATCAGCTAAATTAATCATTCAATTCATTCTATTATGCTTAGTTAACAAAGAAATGTGTCAGTGAACACAAGCTTAGTTAACACTGCTCTTAGTATACGCTACACTCCATCAAGGTATACTGAAATGCTTCATTTACCAACAACACTACTTTGTGTCTTTCAGCTCTATAACTTCATCATGGATGAATGCAACATAATAAAGTCAATATCATAAGTCAATGACCTTATGCATAAGTTAGTCAAGGTGTTCCTTATCCTCATCTATCATGTACATCTTCCTCATGTAGATTTCTCTGTTCTTCATCTCTTTCACCTTTCTTCAGATGTTTTAGTATAGTAACTTACAAGATAAGTATTGCCAAACTAGTTGACATCAATGACAACATAATATTGATTTAATCATATTACATATCTAATTAGCAGCTCCTCAGTGATCTTTAATCATAGATTCTTCAATCAGATTCCAAATTAGTTGTAGTTCATCAATCTCTTCTTTTGGCATTGATGGCAACTCAAGTAATATGAAATATACGATACACATACCAAACAAGTATTCTACAACTTTGTGAACAAATGTTGTACAAGCTCTCCTTAGCTTAATATGTTTAATCACTATGTTACTAAACATTTGTAATGTTGTAATGCCAATCATCAGATATGCTTTTTCAATTCTCCTGTTCCTACTTCTGTTCTTTGTAACTGATCTTCAATACTCTGTTTCATTTAGATTATCTCTCCCTTAGATAGTTCTCATCGGTGCATGCTCCTTTTCATTTTATTTATCTCTTCCTTTGACAACATTGCCAAAGAAACAAATAAACAAACAACTCTTCTAGTAGCTGAGTAACTCTTTGTAGTTCAAGACATCCTCTATATCTCTGTTTACTGATATCCCAATTGGTTCTAGTTCTTCAAACTTAATCATAACCTTGAACGTGATTCAAAGTGTGAACTATGCTACATCAACATGAATGATCTTCTAATAAGATGAGGCTGATGCAACATCCAGATCACCTTAGTGACCAGTAGATAGGGGACAGAGCCCAAGTCTAGTCCTCAAGTATTCAAATGTGTCCTTCTTCAGTTGTACTCAGTTAAGAACATATACAGCTATACTGACAGCTTCCCTCCAATATGTCTGAGCAACATTCTTCTGTATCATCAAAGTTCTAGCACAGTCAATTATTGACATGTTCCTTCTTTCAGCAATGCCATTTTGCTGAGGTGTCCTTAGTGCAAAGACTTGTCTTTTAATACCATGCTCATTACAGAAATTAGTAAATTCATCAGAGATAAATTCACCTCCTCTATCAGATATTAAGCATTTTATTTCTTTACCAGTCTCTTTCTCTACCTTAGCTTAATACCATTTAAACATCTTAAAAGCTTTAGATTTCTTTTTCAAGAACATAATAGTCATCAGTCTAGTATAATCATCAACAAAAAGAATAAAGTATCTATCACCATAACAACTCTAAGTTCTTATAGGACCACATAGGTCGGTATGAACCAACTCAAGTATCTTCTTTGTTGAGTAGTCTTTTCTTTTGAAACTAGACTTAGTCATCTTACCTTTATGACATTCATGACACATGGCATGATCAAGTTTTGACAAGTTAGGCAATCCTCTAACTCTTCTCTTTTTACTAATCTTGATCATGTTGTCAAAATTCACATGGCATAACCTTTTGTGCCACAACCATGCATCTTCATCCTTTATGAACAAACAAGAAGACTGATCCATATCAAGATAGAATAGATTACCTCTGGATTGTGTATGAGTTCTAACAAGTCTTCCTTCATCATCATAAATCTTCACCTTTTTGCTCTCAAAATCCATTTGGTGGCCTGAATTATTCAGCTAAGCCACACTTAACAAATTATAGTTTAGTCCATTAGAACCCAGTATGCATTTTCACATTTTATGCTATCATTGATCATCAATGAACCTTTACCTCTTACCATACAAGGTACATCATTTCCCATTCTCACAGATCCTCCATTGTATTCAACAAGATGATCAAATTCCTCTACATAACTGGTCATATGATGTGTACAGTCACTATCTATGATCCATGTATCATTTATGCTTACTTTAGAGATCAGTGCTATCTCTTCATGTTTCTCTTCTTCTTCTGAGTCATCTTTCATCACAACAAATACAAATTCTATATCATCATCAAAATTAGATTCATTTTCAATATCTTCAGCTATGTAACATACCTTTTTTCCTTTGTCATCTCAGTTGTCTCCACTGTTGTGTCAGTAGTCTCTGTTGACTCTTCTCCCATAGCTTCCTTCAGATCGGTCTTTGGGTCTATCATCATCTTTCTTCTATGGACATCTAGCAGTGGTGTGATCAGCTTCTTTATAATTAAAGGATGCCAAAGGTAGGTTACCTCTATACCTTCCTTTTCCTTTGGGAAATCTTCTGGCCATAAGAGCTTCAAGCTCATCAAGTTCATCATCGGTATTACCATCACTATCATTATTCTTATTATTCCTACTAGACTTACCAATCTTCAAAGAAGACATGAAAGCAGACTCAATAGAAGGAACAACACTGTTATCAAAGTTATTTAATTCAAAGGTTGTAATTTTACTAATTAGAGTGTCAAGAGTAAGGTTGGATGTAGCTCTTGTTTCATGAATGATAGAGATCCTAATTGCATAAACTAGTAGCAAAGTTCTGAGAATCTTTCTTATCATTGTTTCATCATCAATAACTCCATCTGATGCTCTAATACCATGTACTACCTCTTTTAGTCTATTTAAGTACTGCACAATGTTCTCACCTTCTTTCATCCTCATATCATCAAATCTCCCTCTCAGGCTTTCAGCTCAAGCTCTTTTAGCATTCAAATCTCCACTGTATATTAGATTTAGCTTGTCCCACATGGCTTTGGCTATAGCGCATCCCTTAATGTCTTCAAATTTGGTGTCGATATAGGTAGCATCGAGTTCCATCATAGTAATATTGTGTTCATGCCTATCTCTCAGTTGATCAAGAGTCAGGGAACCAGTGGTCAGTTGTATGTAGCCATTCTCCATCAGATCTAGTGCAGAGTTCCCAATTTTGGATATGTGCAGCTTCATCCGGCTTTTCCATACTACAAAGTTCTCTTTGTTCAGTTTTAGTACTTCCCTCTTATACATCTTGAGACCTTTGTGCTTAAGTCATCAAAACTCTATTATAAGAAACCACAACTCTGATACCAATTGTTAGAATAAATGAGAGGGGGGTGAATCGGTTATCCAGTGTCCTGAAATCAAAATGTATAATTCAAAACAAATTCTTCAATTTTTGCTACTTGGTAAACATAAAATACTTTCACTATCTGTGCTTTTACCAATTATCAGTCTAAAACTTATAACAGTTACCAATCAAATCTAATATGTAACGTGCAAAGTATGATAATAGATAAATATCACAATCAACACATAACACAAGAGATTTAACATGGAAACCTTGTAAAGGGAAAAACCACCTGGGACCGACAACCCAAAATATTCACTCTTCTGTAGTGAGGTTGGTGAAGATCCAAACCTGTTAAAGGTTTACAAACACACACTATTAGGTGTGACCTTGTTAGAGGATTTTAGACTAGAAGTTATCATCCAACTAGCATTCACTATGGGGTTGACAAGATAACAATGTTCATTCTATGAATGATACATCATCAGACTTTCTTAGTCCACTTAGTTAAGAGATTTTGACTATGTACAATGGTTAAATATGTAATAGTAGATGATTTTCCTTAATACAAATTCAATTGCAGATTGCAGATCAATATTCAGCTCATAGAAATCTTTCTGATCAACCCCATTAGTTGTACACTTGGGCACAAGGTAGAGCTTACTTGGTAGTAGTTGAAGACTGGAAGCAGTCTCAGAACATAATTATCTCAGACTTGAAGTTGCAAGGTTTGGAGAACCTGTTGGTGGCTTTAACTCTCAAATCTCTTGATCAGGTTGATGTATTACACACCCCTAACAGGGTAATTTCCTTTAACAGGGTTGAATTCCTAGAAGGGTTGATTTCTTAGTTGGGATCACATTGTAAAAGGCTCCTAATAGGGTATATCCTTTAACTAGGACTTGGCTATTGTAATACTCAGCTCCTAACAAAGTCAAAACTCTTAACAGAGTTATTATACCTATAATGCAGATATTTGTGGGTACCATCCCCACCAGGGTTTTTCCCTTAAAACAAATTTCCTCAAGAACAAATCTCAGTGTCTATATGTATGTATATTATTAATGCTTTCACTTTTCAATTTAACATTTTTTTATAAGAAATAAGTTTGAACTTAAAGTTTAAAGTACTCTATATTGGCACCAACTGATTTAACCCTCCCCCCTCAATTGATTGGGACATTTTTATTCTAACAATTTAGGAGGCTAGAAGTGGGTTCTATCACTGATTGGTACTAGCTAGGTACTAAGCTCTACAAATCATTTATCTTTGGTGGAGTAGTTGTCCAGCATTAAGAGGTCCCCACATGACAAAATAACATATTTTAACTTTCATTTCTAGAGGACGTGGGAGAGAATACCTCAAATGGTAAGGCCCTCTTCTTATCACACCTTTTTATATTACCTGCGGGATTTCAATAGTGATATATAAGTTATGATATAGTCCATGAGAGGTGTTAGGCTCCTAGGTGCTTATGATATGGCCATGAGAGATGAAAAAAACCTTATATAGGCTAGAAAGGTTATCCTAAGGCCTCCTATACCAATTTTTCCAGTAGCTCTTATAGTTCAATGAATTATACCTTTGAAAGAAGTCCCTTTAGCTATTATTCGAGGAGAAATGGCATTACTAGAACTTATTACACAACCCAATAACCAATAAAGTACCCTTCCAACTTAGTTTTTACATTTGTAAGAGACTAAGGGTATCTTACGAGAATTTGGTAACAAAATTGTGAACATCAAAAAGTAGAAAAATCAATGTTATAAACCTTATCATCCCCCTTACCAGCTGCCTTATCAAAAAAATTAGAATAATAGACCTCCATATCAATCCAATTATCAAGGTCAAAGAAAAAATTTTAACACCAGTCATATCATCCCTAGAATCACAATGCTACTAGCTCTTCAAAAGAGCTTGTTCCCACCCAAAATAATTTCGCTTAGTATTATAAATGATGTTTTCCATATAATTAGCCACATAATCAGAATGCTTGTACAAATGGTATCATTACAAACTATTTAATGGTGTAAAATAGCCCAAGTTTATAGACAAGTGCCCCTGATGGATCCTCTAGACAATAACAAGGAGGTCAACAACTAGAAGAAACACTTATTAATTGGTAGTTCAAAATTTTTTTTGGTATGAATCAGGTTGGTACAGCTGTTGCAGACATCAAAATGAGTAATTTAAGAGGGCACTATGTGATGCACAACAAGTTGTCACTCAATCTAATACTAAGAGTGTTCATACTTTTCCAAAGGAACAACTTACAATTCTGACATGACCAACACAAGCGACTTCTATTAATGTTGATAATGTTGCTACAAAGGTTCAATCTAATGTTACTTCCCCTTCTTTTAATATTATTGATAGTATGAAGAAAATAAATGTATCCATTTTCCTATGGGATTCTTTGAGTATTATAGGTGAAAAGAACCTTTTGTAGTCAGCCTTATTAGATTTAAGTGTTTCTAATGAGCCTAATAAAGAGAACCTTTAGTTGTATTCACTAATGCTGATGTAAATAAAAAGGGGCAACGGGTTTCACATGGTTAACCCCCACCTTTTTATGCATCTCTAATCATAGGAGATCATTTAGTACATAATTGAATGATTGACACAATTGCAAGTAGCTTGGTAATGCCCAAACAAATTGTAGATAAGATGGAAGTCAAGTTTAATCCAATTGAAAGGGGAGTAGTGCAATTTGATGGAAATTCTATCGATATTATAGGGGTCATTAAGAATCTTTCTTGAAACCTTCACGATTTTCCAAATTTCTCTATCCCACTAGATATCTATCTCATTGAGTTGCATCCCTAATTTTCTCTATGCTTGTCAAGATAATTTACTACCAAAATCAGAGGTTTCTTATCTTCATCTTGGTCTCATATGCTATTTAGAATTAGGAATGACACCAAAGTTACCATAAAGTCAAAACCCATTGCCAAAGATCATATTGAACATTGATCCCCAAGTCCTATCAATGCCAACTTGATTGCAAGTGAACATGAAGAGAAACTGATTATTCAAGATGGTAAAAACCAAATAGAGGATATCCCAGACATTCTTCTTGACGAGTGTGATTTCTAGAATTAAGAAGAAGGTCAATATGAACAACTAGGAAATGTTGATTTAGGTGTGTAACTAATACATGGGGATGATACACTCATGCCCAATGTAGAAAAAGTACAAAACAATAGTTGGAGCAATAAGGTAATCAGGGGTGGGAGTTAATTTTTGAAAAGGAAAGGAAAAAGGTTGGGGATGATGAAGGTTGCATGCTAGTTTCCCCAAGTAATGAAAGGTATTATTCATCTTTTTTATTCTCTTTTAGTTGTTCCAATAACACTATTGAGTATGAGGCCCTAATCCCTAGATTGGAATGGGCATGAAGAATGAGCATTATCTATTTAAAAGTGTATGGCGACAATGAGTTGATAGTCAACTAGGTAAGAAACCTTATGTTACCAAAATTGAGATGCTTAAGTCTTACAAACACAAGGTATGGGATCTTCTTGATAGTTTTGAAGAGTTTAATTTAATTCCCATACCCATAAATAATAATAAACGTGTTGATAGGCTGGCTACTATTGGTGTTGAATTTGACATTCTGAAGAAGATCCGTATCGAAAAAAATAATCATGTCAAGGTAATCACTAGACCTTCTGTACCTGATAATAACACGCACTGGAAGGTCTTTGCGAATGACCAACAGAAAGTCAAATTTTAAGAGAGGAAACTAAATTTTTGTAGTACAATCAAGAGAAGTTTCAACATCAATATGATGGCCAAATTATTCATTTGAAAAGAAAGATGACAATGGGTATGGTCACCTTGAAATCAATTTTCAACACTAATGATGAGACCAGAAGATCCAAGGCCAACAAGTAGGTTCAATAGGAGCACTGTGATGAAGTTGAGGTATTCAAAGGAAAGATACTCAAACTCAATAAGCTATGTACACCAGAAGAAAAACATTCATTTTATTCATCTTTTCAGGAGTTTAGTGATGTTTTTGCATGGAAATATAGTGATTTCAAGGGGTTTTATCCCACACTTTCTCAACACACTATCAAGATTTAATTTGATCCCAAAATAGTTAGGTGGAAACAAAGGCATTTGAATCCAAAATTAGAACCACTTATGAAAAAAGAGTTGAAAAAAATGATCAAGAGTAGTATTATCTTCCCTATTAAACACAATCATTGGGTCTTACAACCTTGTACCAGTTTAAAAAAATAATGGAGAGACAAGTTTGTGTGTTGATTTTTAGGATTTGAATAGAGCCTCATTAAAAGACCACCACCCCTTGCCTTTGATGGAGCAGATCCTTCAAGTAGTTTTAGGGTCTGAGAGGTTTTCTTGGCTACATGGATATTCTATGCTAGATGGATATTCTGGTTACAATTAGAATTATGTGAGGAAGACCTATTTATTATAGCTTTTGCCACCAAGTGGGGTATTGTGGCATACAAAAATATGCCCTTCAATTTGTCCGATACTAAGGAAACCTTTCAGAATGCCATGGATATGGATTTTGATAGTTTAATGTATAAAATTGGTTTAGTGTACCTTGATGACATTACTATCTTTTCCAAGGAATCAAAAGATCACTTAAAATATCTAAACCAAAATTTTGAAAGATGCAGAGAGTTTGGGATATACCTTAATCCAAAAAAGTGTGTTTTTTTGTTCATGAGGGAAAAATTCTTGGATATGTGGTGTCAAAATAAGGAATCACCATTGACCTTGGAAGGATAACAACAATTCTGGCTCTTCCTTTGCTGGCACACAAAAAAGGATTGGAAAGTTTCATCAGTAGGATAAAATTTGTTAGGAGGTTTATTCTAGATATTGTAGATTTTTTGAATGCATTAACAACTATGTTAAGGGAAAATGTCCCTTTCAGTTGGAATAAGGAGGGAAAGAGGAGTTTGGAGCTGATTAAAGAGGCACTTGCATCAGCACCTACACTTATAAATCCTAATTTTTCTTAGGATTTTGTTTTATACGACTATGGATATATTGACTCTATCTCATCTATGTTAGTACATCATAATGATGAAGGCTTGGAATAGCCTGTGACATTTTTCAGTCAATGGCTTAAGGACTATGAGCTCAAGTATTCCTTTGTAGAGAAACATGTGCTTGTTGTTATAAGAAGTTTGAAAATATTTAAGCACATGTTGCTTAATAACATAATCATTCTGATGGTTTCTCATTTTAGTGTGAAAGAGTTACTTTTGAGTAAGTACCTAAGTGATAAAAGGACATATGAGTAACTAAAGTTATGGAATATGATGTCGAGATCAAGGTAACCAAGTTGATTAGTAGAAAATGGTTGTGTGAATAGTTGACTAATGTTATGACGAATGAAGAAAGGAGTGAACGAGAGGTTGATCTAGTGTTACAAGATAAGGAACATGTACTTTCAGCTCTTGTCACTAATTGGGTGGAATAAATGATTCATTTTTTGTAGACAGACGAATGTCCACAAGTCTTGGATAAGGCCAAGAGGAGGCATTTTAGACTGTAGTCCATTCCTTATGTTCTGCTAAATGATTTTCTTTTCAGAAAAGACTTTAATACCATTTTTATTAAATGCATTAAAGTTGACCAAATAGATAAAGTGTTGCACAAATTCCACAATGGGTTAGTTCTAGGTCACCTTTTACATAGAGAAAAAACTCTCAAGGTCATGAAAGGTGGCTATTATTGGACTATCCTATATAAGGATGTGCACATATGGGTTAGAAAGTTTAAGGAATGTACATTATTTGCTAATATAGAGAAATTGGAAGCTTTTCTTTTGTAGTTGATTTAGGTTAAACTTGGCCATAAGTGGGTCGTAATGGCTATAAACTATTTCACTAAGTGCACTGTAGTGGTATAAATTAAAGAAGCTAATGGAGGTGATGTCCTAAACTTCTATGAAGAACTAGTTTTCACGTTTGGAATTTGTGAATCCATTATCTATGATAATGCTTTGTTTTTTGTTAGTTTTAAAATTTCAAATTGGGCTATATGAAATAGAATTTACTTGAATATTTCTTCCAATTATTATCCATAAGGAAATGGCTAAGAGAAATACTAATAAGAATATTATTATAATTATCAAGAGGACTATGGAGGGTAACTAGAGAGCATGACATACGTAGCTAAAATTAGCCTTGTGGGATGATCAAATTACTCAAAAAAGATCAATCAGATAGGCACTTTTTTGGCTTGTTTCTAGAAAAGTAGTAAGAAATGTGCTATTTCATTATAGCTTCTAGCTTTGGACTTGGAAATTCAACTTGATATGTTGGATGAAGAACCAATGACTATAAGGTTGGCTTAAATTTTTAAGCTATAAGAGGTTAGAACAAAGACCTTGATAAACATAGAGAATCAACAAGGACATACAAAGAGGTTTTTTTGTTAAAAGGGCATCTCTGAGAACTTTCTTGGAGGGTCAAATAGTGATGAAATAGGATGAACATAAAAGAAATCTTGGAAATCACTCCAGCTTTGATGTGTGCTAGAGAGGGGATATGTGCAGGATCATGGTATGCCAAACTACGCCCTTAAGTGGCAATGAAAATTAAGAAAATTAGGTTTAAGCAAGTTGACATAAAAATTTGAAAAACTTATAAATATTATATCAAAAATATGTAAGAAGAGAATTTGTGGAAAATTGGATTTAGATTCTAATATACTAGGACTTTTTTGAAAAAAATTATTCTATCTGTTGAAAATTTCAAATTTCAATGTAGTAGTACAAAAATTTCAAGAAAAAAATAAGAAGTAGGTGTATGTCTGACCACCTTAAATACAATCAAATTATAACTTTTTTGACAAGATTCTAGATATAAGTAGTAGACTAATGTTCGGATGTGACAAATGGTTTTTTGTAATTCTTTTTCAAGTAAATAATTAATTATGATTTTTCTTCTACAACTTTTCTAGAATACAAAAACTCTCGTGTCTTACCATGTTAACTTAGTCTAAACTTTATAAAATTGAATTTATTTTTTTATTTTCTTGTAGTAGGAAAAGCATAGAATGTGACACATATTTTGGATTTCAAAATTGTTATACATTTTGAAAGTTATTGCTATTTCTCAATAAGTCTATCAATTAGGACTAGAAAGATAACAAGTAGGTGTATGTCTGGCCACATTAAACAAAATCAAATGATAAATTTTTTTTATAATATTATAGATAAAATTAGTAGACTCATGTCTAGATGTGATGTATATGTTTTTGTATTTTTTTTCCAAGTAAATAATTAATTATGATTATTCTGCTATAAATTTTCCTGAATATAAAAACTCTCATGTCTGACCACCTTAACTTAGTCTAAACTTCATCAAATTGAAAGAATTGTTTATTATTATTATATTAGGTGAAGCATAGAATGTGATGTATATTTCATATTTAAAAAATGTTATATTGTTTGAAAGTTATAGTTGTTTTTCAAAGAGTCTATTAATCATGACTTCTTTTTCACATCGCCACTTTTTGGCATACCATGATCCTGCACATACCTGAGGGCCCTATATTATCTTAGAGTGTAAATAGAATAATTATTTTCAGCTATCAAGTTTAGATGGAAACATGGAGTGAATCCCAGTAAATGGGATTCACCTCAAGCATTATTTCTAAGGTAGGATCCATCTTTGTACATACTAGAGTAGTTTATAATTAGTAAATAAGTGTTGCAGCATAGTAGGTTAACTATACTTTTCTTTTCCCAAGTGTTGATTACACATTATAGTTTTTTGTTTTTGAGAGGGAGATACAAATTGTTGTAATGAACTAAAATTTCATGAGGAAAGCATCCATCATATGAAGCATTGAATACATGTATTCATTGTTGCACATCACACATACCCACCTCATAGAACTCTAATTAGCTACACCAGTTTACTCTAGAGGTGCACTTTAGTTTTTCCCTCTTCTAATCCATTTGGTAAGCATTCATCATTGATTCTAGTGAGTTTGTTATTTCTCTAACATAAACCATATATATATGTACTAGATGGATTAGAAGAAGTTTCCATCTGGAGGTGAGTTTCAGTAAAAAAGAGTATGTTTTGTAGAGGTTTCATCACATAAGTGACTTTGTGCCTAATGGAATGTTCAAAGAAACTAGTCATAATGTTTAGTAGGAGAACATACTATAGATGTCGCCAAAACATTAC
Source organism: Chamaecyparis obtusa (assembly GCA_027943335.1). Lineage (NCBI taxonomy): Eukaryota > Viridiplantae > Streptophyta > Pinopsida > Cupressales > Cupressaceae > Chamaecyparis > Chamaecyparis obtusa. The sequence goes on from BSBK01003282.1 coordinate 254,993, forward strand.
CAGATTTTCCCATGGATTAATCAAGTAGATCCCACTAACAATTTCATAGAAAAATGGGGCATTTTTACCTTTCCTACATTGCATTCATGTGTTCAACAAAATAACTTAAATATGCTACAAAATATGAAGTCATTGCATAAACCTAGATGCATGAAAACATAAGGAAAGATTTTACAAATCTGTTCTCAACAAGGTATTATTTATTAAATGTAAAGTGTACATTTTGTCTCAGACAAGTTGTGCGATTGACTTCTTTCTTATTCAATGCAAAACAAGATCAATAGACACATGAATAAGTAAAAACAAATAGATGTCGATGTGGGGAGGGTAACAAGTCATTTCCTGTATGACTGGTTCAAGGTTTCCTTGTCTTGTTGCTACCTTATCTATTTGTCCTTCCTAGCTCCTTAGTGCTCCCTATTCTTGCATCCATCATTAACAATGTGTTAGGGAAATGATCTAAGCAATGAATAGTTATGTAACCTTATATGATCATTCACCTAGGCATGGACAAATTGGTCTCAATGTGCATTAAGTAAGAAAGAATCCATTTGAATCATCACACACACTAGAAAGTATGCATTTTTTCCAACTTGTTTGATTCATGTGTAGTTACAGGTGTCTATTTTGTAGCATGTGGAGTAGAATGTGGCTCCCACAAGGGTAGAGACAAAAATTCTAAAGAATACAAAATAGGTATAATGGAGGCACCAAATACACAAAGCTCAAGGTTTTCTAAGATTCAAATGCTTAAAATTGATGATGTAAGAGGAGTGCACATAATTTGCAACAAAAACCAAGGAGTCAAGCATACATGAAAGGTTCAAATAATATCATCTACTTTATGAAAAAGAGTTTATCAATTTTAAACTTCAATATTTATCAAATTCAGCCAGAGGTTAACATTTAAAGCTCTCAGAATCACAAGGAAAGTAGTCCATGGGAGCAAAAATAGAGGGAAGAAGACATAAATACATAGATATAGATAGAGATCGAGCCATGAGCAAGAAGATACACAGAGTATTCATTAGAATTGCAAAAAATGCTTGTAGGAAGTGACCAGAGCTCTCCACAACAATAAAATGAAAGTGAAAATTATGTTTAGGGTTTCTTTTCCCTAAGAAGTGCTAAAGAAAAAATCCATGTTGGTGAATTTATGTCGATGACATCAAAAAATAAAAAGGAAGAAGGTCATCAATGTAAATGGTGTCATTGAGGTAGGTGTTTTTCAATTCCATTGACATCAGATGAACTTATTAGAACCTAGGCCAGTGCAAGAATCAAGACAATTTGGGTAAAGGGAATTGGCATGACATACAATGATGATAGGATGATGCATCGGTAAAGGTTTGGCCAATGAAAGCCATCAAAATAGCTAGGGAAGTCTACATACAATTTTTGGAGTTTCCCTGATGCCCGATGAGCTTGTTGGCACAACTTGTAGAGATAAAAGGGATTGAGGTAGTTGTAAGAAAGCATTAGGATGACTTACACTGATGGACTTATCTACATAGCATGTTCCATCATTGAAGTGTATTCTGAGCTATACCGACACTTGATAAGATTATTGGTATTACTTATATCGATGAGCTCTACTAGCAGAACATACACTAGTGGAAAAGGAATTTATCAATCTTCTTGATGGCTAATGAGGCTATCAATAATATTTACATTGATGGATGCCAAAAAAGGATTGTTTTATCGGTGGTTCTTCACTGATTAATTTCATTGGCATAACTAATGTCATCGAGGTAGGTTTTTTTTTAGTTCCACTAATTCTCGATGAGCACATCATCACAACCTATGTTTATCACATATAATGAAGAAATTAGATGGAGTAATGCCAATGGACATATTAGTATAATGATGCACAATGGTGGAACAATTATTGATTTTCCATGATATTTGATGATGCTATCAGGATAACATATGCAGATGGAAAAGAGAAATGCAAAGTGAAATGAACTAATAGTTTTTAGGTAAGATGTCATTTTTAAAATATGAGGACTTAATGCATTTCACAGGCCTTTTTTAGTTTTTTCAGAGATATGACTTCATTTATGGGGGGTTTTATGATGATATTTGTGGGAATGAATTTTTGGCCACTTTTCTGTCTTTTAGAAGTCCTTTGAGGGCCTAAAAAATGGCGTAATTGATTGTATTCGACCTAGAATTTATTACTCATTTGTAATGCAGTTGGATTAGAAAAGAATAAGTATGAGCTGAGGGTTCAATTGAAAAAGTTCTCTTTCACTTTGGCTTGCTGATTTGTAACTTTTCCTAAGTTTTTGAAAGAGGTAGAGTGTTTTTGTAACCCATTTCAAAGAGATTATACAGATTTATAACACCTTTTGGCTGTAGTTTTTAGCTTGCGCCTTCTCTATTTCTATGTTTTTGTATCAAATATTGATGCCTTTTTAAAAGTTATATAGTCTTTGTAGGTTGAAAGATTGTGTTGAATTAGTTCTAAAATATGAGGAAGCTTTTCTCCTTTTAGGGGCTACTATT